>BQNB010054044.1:0-39714 GCA_026074375.1 Tanacetum coccineum | reverse complement strand
ACTGTCCTAAGTGGAACCGAGGATGTAATCAATCTGGAAATCAACTAGCGTTGGAAGGGAATAAAAACACATGAGGCAATGAGAAGTGAGCTAGGGATAGGGCTTTCAATGTGAATTTTGATGCTATTTATGCTCTTCAGGATCCTAACGTAGTGACGGGTACATATTCCTTAAACAATCTCTACGCTACTGTGCTTTTCGATTTTGGTGCTGATTTTAGTTTTGTATCTACTAAATTTGCGCCCTTATTAAATGAGAAACCTAGTATTGCAAACCATGGGTATGTGATAGAAGTAGCTAATGGTAAGAAGGAAGAAGTTGATAGAATTTTTCGTGGCTGTAGACTAGATCTAGGAGATTCTATATTCCCTATAGACTTGATACCATTAGGACAAGGAAGTTTTGATGTGATAGTAGGAATGGATTGGTTGTCGAACCAAAAGGCTGTGATTGTGTGTCACAAGAAGATAGTTAGGATACCTGTAGAAGAAGGTAAGGTACTTTGTGTTCAATGAAAATGTAATGTCAAGAAGACAAAGACGCTAATGAACACAAAGGCGAATGAACCAATGTTAAGCGATATTCCTATCATACGTGATTTCGAGGACATATTTCCAGATGACCTATCAGGATTACCGCCATAATGACAAGTAGAGTTTCGTATAGATTTGATTCCTGGAGCGATGCCCATAGCAAAGTTGTCATATCGACTAGCGCCTTCAGAGATGTAAGTACTGTTAGAGCAACTTCAAGAGTTGCAAGACAAGGGATTTATTCAGCCAAGTCACTCACCATGGAGAGAGCCAGTTTTGTTTGTTAAGAAGAAGGATGGATCGTTTTGCATGTGCATAGACTATCGTGAACTGAACAAGTTGACCATTAAGAATCATTATCCACTCCCTAGGATCGACGATTTGTTTGACCAACTTCAAGGAGCGCGCTACTTCTCTAAGATAGACCTTTGATTTGGTTATCATCAGCTGAGAGTGCATGATGATGATATCTCGAAGACCACGTTCAGAACACGATATGGGCATTTTAAGTTTACGGTTATGCCATTTGGATTAACAAATACACCCGCAGTTTTCATAGACTTAATGAACCATGTATACAAACCATACTTGGATAAGTTCTTCATAGTGTTTATTGACGATATCTTGATATACTCAAAGACGAAGAAGGATCATGAAAATCATTTGAGATTGATGTTGGATTTACTAAGGAAGGAGAAGCTGTATGCAAAGTTCTCCAAGTGCGAGTTTTGGTTGCAAGAGGTACATTTTCTTGGACACGTGTTAAATCATGATGGTATTTACGTAGACCCAAGTAAGATTGAGGCAGTGAAAAGTTGGAAAGCCCCTACGACACCATCTGAAGTAAGATCATTTCTGGGATTGACTGGATATTATAGACATTTCATCAAGAATTTCTCCAAGATTGCTAAACCTCTTACTTCGTTGACTCAGAAGAATCAGAAGTATGAGTGAGGAGAGAAGCAGGAGAAAGCTTTTCGAACGTTGAAGGACAATTTGTGTAATGAACTAATATTGTCATTACCAGATGGAGTAGAAGATTTTGTGGTTTATTGTGATGCATCAACCAAGGATTGAGATGTGTTCTTATGCAAAGGAATAAGGTAATCGCCTATGCATCAAGACAATTGAAGAGCCACGAGAAGAACTACATGACTCACGATTTAGAGTTAGGCACAGTGGTGTTTGCGCTAAAGATTTAGAGACATTATTTGTACGGAACAAAGAGTGTTATCTATACATATCATAAGAGCCTTCAACACATATTTGATCATAATGAGTTGAATATGCGTCAAAGTAGATGGTTAGAGCTGTTTAGTTATTATCAATATGAGATTAAGTACCATCCTTGTAAAGCAAATGTAGTAGCTGATGCTTTAAGTAGAAAGGAGAGAGTGAAGCCTCGACGAGTGCGAGCGATGGCTGTGACAATTTAGTCTGGAGTTAAAGGACTGATATTGGCAGCACAAGGTGAAGCGTTTAAGGATGAAAATGTGATAGCTGAAGGATTGAATGGTATGGACCACCAAATGGAAAAGAGAGAGGATGGAAGCCTACAATATATGGATCGTATATGGGTTCCATCAGTGGGCGGTGTATGAACCAAGATCATGGACGAAGCTCATAAGACGAGGTACTTTGTGCATCCCGAAGCGGACAAGATGTAGTATGATCTTCGGGACATGTATTGGTGGGGCCGTGTAGAATAAGGAGATTGCTATTTAAGTTAGCAAGTGTTTGACATACGCTATAGGTGAATGGGGGGGGGGGGCTCGCATCAAAGATAGTCAGGTTTATTGAACAACCTGAGATACCTAAGTGGAAGTGGGAGAAAAAGCTATGGACTTTATAAACAAAGTTTCCAAGGTCAAGTAGTAGGTCATGATCGATTTGGTCATAGTTATAGTTTGACCAAATCGACGCAATTTCTTGGCAATAAGCTATTCCAACCACATAGGAGAAGAGATATCTTGTCATTTATGGTATGCATCAGTTGAGATACCAGGGAAATGTGTTGACAGAAGATTGATTAGAGCGTGAGAAGATTGGTTACTGATTCAATGAATGCTTCCTTTAACAGTCAATCACCAAGCATGTTTTTAAAGGAGTAGAAATATTTGATCAAAGAGGTACATATTGGTATGATAAGCATGATAATTCCTCTAGTTAGTCAGTATCCGATAGAAAGAAAAGTGTACATTTGGGACTTAGTTGTCTTAGGTGTTATCAGTTCGTCTACTGAGAGGGAATAATTGAGATATCCGGGACTTAGTTGACTTTGGTGTTTCAATTCATATCATCACTATCATGTTAAGAGAAATTAGACATCCGGGTCTTAATTGACTTTGGTGTTACGGTTTCAAATTAATTGTGTACTTCATCGATTTGGGCGTCAGACTTCAAGTATTCTTAATGCAAATTGCAAGAAGGCTATGAACCTACTCAAGAAATGATTGCTGATTCAAGGGGAAGCTAAGACAACTTCCAAAAGGAGAGTATCGAGACGGACTACAGACTGCTTACATGGACAAAATGACTATGTCATTTTCGGTTTGAACATTTTCAGGTCCTGTCTCATACATAATCTTGTGAATATATAAATGTGTAGTGTAGACTTAATTATAGGCTAATATAAATAGTGATTGAGTACAAATTTTCAAGAATTTCTTAGAAAATTCAAAATCTTTCAAATTACTGTACTCAGCACTATCTTATATATCCCTCAACGATTGAGGGGGAGCATTAATATGTTCCAAACATGGCTTGTGAATAATCGGCACACTTTTCTCCCAATTTTTATAACATATTTAAATCAATTGATATCCAAAATGTCAAATGATTTGAAATTTTTGATAAGGGGAGAAAATGTGATTAAAATATGTAATGTGATCATATTACTCAAGTGTATTCTCCACCAACATGTGCTAAACAGTTTCGAATACCGATGCACATGTTGAGGGGGAGCGTTTCTAAAAAGCAAAAACAATCGTGTACTAAACACTTTGATAGTTATATCACAAGTACCTGATTGAGTTTTTCAACAGTGATTTTATGGCAAGGTGAACTGTACCAAAAGACTGACCATGTATTTACTGTTATCGAAGTTATAAGGATGGTAAGGTTAGGTACTCGTTCCCATGATCCTGCCAGAACCGGAGGGATCTACCCAGGGACAATCCACTAGTTAGTACAGAAGTCCTTAGGTATGATTAAAAGGAGTAAATGTGAGAACAAGGGAATAGTGCCGACTGAGATGGAGCTAGTACTTGAATAAACCCAACAAGGTTCTAGTCATGAAATCTCGGTAAGCACTGAAGGGGTTGAAGAATGAAAAAGAATTGTACGGATAAAGGGTGTAAAGAAAGAAGCCCTCCATACACTTAGGCAGAAACCGGGTCAATACATATGCTGTCAGAATCACAAGTTGATTGCTGACATTGAAGACGACATCATGGACCCAGTGATGCAATGCACAACCCTTCCCAGCCATTCGAGTTTCTCTTGAAAGAAACTTGTCTCATTTGTCACGGAGACTAAACATGCAATCTACTGTCTCACTCACTCCGAGTAAGTCGGTATTGAAAAGGTGGCAGTCAGCTCCAGCCTCTGATCACTAATATCAAAGCGCACTTTCGAGTCTAGAGCCAAGAGATCATCAATTAATCTCATTAGGACACATTTCCATTTATCTTGTCTTTCACACACTGTGGAAACAAGGTTATCTTAAGAGTCCTACGCATTATCCTTGTGATATTGCCAGAACATCCGAGTGATACGAAGGTATTCACTATGAAGATGGAAATCCTGCTAGAGCCTACATCAAACAAGCTCTAGGTAGGTGACTTGTGCGATTCTACAAGAATCAAACTTGTGTCAACTGGAAAGAAACGATGGTGCGATTCTACGTGAATCAAACTTGTTCCAGCATAAGAATTGACGGTTATTGAACATTTGACAACCAATCAAAACTATCGAAGTGTTACAAAATATTTTCATAATTAACACTTAGATTGTTTTTACAAATCAATTTTCTCTTTATTGCTAACTGTTTTATTACAGGAACATTTAAAGATGGAGATGGAGATACCGTGTTCCAACAAAATCAAGTTCATAACCGCGTGCTCATTCTCAAACGACACATTCGAAGATATCATGAAAGCTCAAGTATCTGTTATTAAAGCTTCCGCAACTCTGAATAATCAAGCTTTCAAGATCAAGAAAAGTGTGAGCATATCATTCCGAATGACACAAGTTCACAAGATGGCAAAAGATCACATGATGATGATTAGAGATTATGATTGGATGATGATCTCAAAGAAGCTCAAAGATCACATACAAGTCAAGCTAAAGCCTAAAAGTCTAAAGTTCACTGCTTCAGATTCACAAGATACAAATCAATGAAATCAAACGTTTACGAGCTATACATAAGATCAATCTGAAGATTGAAGAGCTTAAGTCTAGTGTTTTCAAGGGTGACCTCCCTTAGGGGGAGATTGTTAGATATTAGAAAAAGACTCGGTCACCCCATGTATTTTACTGTTCAATATAGCTCGTAGTTTAATAGGTAAACGTATGACTTTCGGTATTGAACCGGGTACTAATACCCGGTGTATTGTAAGAACTATAAATACCTCTTCCAACTTTGGAAGAGGTAAGCATCTATTCATTTCACATACACTCTTAAGTGTGTTTTTATTAGTTTCTCTCTTAACCATTCTCTCTCTAACTTTCTCTCTCTAGATCTATACATGTTTGCGTGAATTCGGGATCCTACAATTGACACCAGAGCATAGGGGGAATCCGTGTTGTTTACCAACTGATTTCGTGAAAAGGCCACGGCTTGAATTTTTATGGGCTTATTGGGTTGTTAATCTTGTTCTCTCCTTGATCTACATGTTAAACAGGTTAGATTGTAACAATTTCAAGTATTGCATAAGCATCAAGTTCGAATTATAAGCTTATAAAGTTTGGTGTTCTTCGTGGAGGGTTGCTTCGTTTTTTATGATCCACGAAGAAATACATGTAATTGGATGGTTAATCTTTATATACCATCATAGTATTACATGTTATAGCCTATTTTAGTGGATAAAAAGCTTATTTGGAGTGATTATGCAAAATTCGAACTTGGTGTTCTTCATGGCAGTTTGACAATAATAGGGGACAAGATCCACCTTTTAAGGAAAAGTCAGGCGGCGGTTTGACTAGTCAAAGGCGGGTTGATTAAAATAATCAAAATATAGCCGGCGGTTTGCCATTTGGTGGCGGTTTGCCATTTGGTGGCGGTTTGAATAGGTACCACGGCGGTTTGATTATTTTATTGAGCAAAAAGAAATGTTACTCTGCCCAAAATTTAAAAAATCCACGGCGGTTTGACAAATGTTCTAGGTGGCGGTTTTCCCATGGAGGCGGTTTGCCTTGTGGTGGCGGTTTGGTGTAAAAATGGTGGCGGTTTGCCAAAGGTGGCGGGTTGCTAAAGGAGGCGGTTTGCCACACAGAAAACCTAGTTTCGATCGGCGCATCAGGTGGGCATGTGACCAAATTTGGGAATATTATAATCAAAACAAGGACAACAAACAAACACCACAATCAACCATAACAACATACCACACAAACAACAACACTTAATCCCAAAACGATCCTGAAAAGATTCACTTAAACGACAAAAAGGCTAGAGACTCGGATAATGATGACAAGTGATCACGAAGTTGGTTTGGTATCCCTTATTTGCGATTGAAGTTGAATTTCACAAAGGAGTCTACTTTCAATGATAGAACAATCCTAAATAATAAAAAACTAAACTCCGACTAAAACAGGTTATAATCGATTTCAAAGTCCGCATGAACCCTCTCCTTTTCCTCCTTGTCCTGTATATTTTCAAGAATCATCACTGATTTTTAGTTCGAAGATGTGATCGTTCGTGGAATTCATAGCTCTTCATTCTCATTCCATGCATTATCACAACTTGGAACCATATCCTGAGTTGTAACTAGCGATCACCACTTTCTCAAAAATGGAGGAAATTGTTGTATGAAGTAATCAAAGATTTATGAGAGCATCGTATTGCTATTTTATCAAACAACATATCCCCGTATCCAATTAATATGAATATGCGTATAGGTCTGTTGAATATCATAACGTCGTAAATAAAGTTTAACTGAATACCCATATTGTTTGGAAAACAATACGCCGTTCAGACGTAAAAACCAATAAACGCTGTTTTGTTCAGAAGTTGATACGTGTCTATCCATCTGGTGATACGGCGTATCAGGATGATCATCAGAACAAAATACTATTTACTAAACACTTAATCGGGAATTTAAACAAAAAATGTAAAACACACAATGCAAATAAATACAAATAGAATTTAAATCATTTATATACACTAAACAAAATTAAATTAATGTTAAAAATACTAATAAGAATAAGGTTTAAATTATTTCACTCTCGCAGCGGCGCAAAAAACCGTGATGTGCTGTCGTGTAGGGTCAATTATTTATATCAAGTTTTAAATTTATAATTTAGCCGAAAACCTAAAACAACACTTTAACGCGCAGTGTACACCCAGTCCAAGATGGAGTTTCGTGGTAATAGGGTGTTGAACACTAAGAGTGGAATATTAATCCTATAATCTATCAGTAATTAATTAGTCTATATACTACTGGTTAAACCAATGCTAGGTTACGTTGTTTATTGATATGGGGGGTTTTTAGCCTGAGAGGCCGGCACATGTTTGGTGAAAACGAAAATAACCATTCAAATACACAATAAACACAAAAGAAGAAGATTAGAAGATAGAAAAGCGTACACAGCCAAAGATAGAAAATTGTATTACCATTTAAATCCAGTTCAAATGCAGGTTTGCTTTGTTTTAGTGCAATGATTTATTATCTCAAGCGTCATATCATTCTTAAGACTTAGGCGAGACATCATCCTAAGACCTAGACACGATTTAATCTTGGTCACAATTACTACCGCATAAAGGCATCCTTTAGTTTAATATAATCTATCTAGAGAATTCAAGCAGTGGTATCCTGTAAAACCCTAGCGCAGCGGGACTTTACCCACTTATTTTTTGGAACGATGTTTTAATAACTGGTAGTCCACTATTTCCAATCTTTATCCGTTAATTAAGAGCAAAGATTGCTGAAACATAAACGAGTCACCTACCGTCCAACTAAGCTCATATCAAAAGACAAAGACAAAAGTTATTTATATCCTATTGGTCCAAGTTAATATGAAACACGATATGGAGCAGCTAATCCTATCCCGGTATCTAGATTACTTGGTCCGTATCACTAGATCCAGTTGAATGATAGGTCGCATATTCAAACACATAAACAAGTATGAGGTGATAAACATAATTAAACAATCAACGATAAATTAAGAAATCGATTTTAAAACAAACCAAACATTGAACTTTCATTAAGATGGCTAATACCCGAGGGTATTAGCCCACAACCATTGTAATTATACAAGCGTAATCAAACAATGAAAATCGAACGATTAAGAGAGTAAAAATTACACGATGTCTTCTATGGATTCGTGATCAATGCTTGACCTTGGTGGCTGATCTTCTCTTCTAAAATTCGTCTTTAGTGAGTATGGTATAAAGAATATGATATTGCACACTGAAAACTCGTTTTTGAGTCTTCTATTTATAGTGTCTGAAAAAGACTCGATACGCCGTATCCAGCAAGGTCGATACGGCGTATTGGGCTGGATTCCTTAGAGTGCGCGCTACGTTTGTAATAAATCTTTGATATTATCCCCAATTTACTTGATTTACTGTATCTTTGAATAGTTATCTTTATGGATACGGCGTATGTAGACCGAGTGAATACGCCGTATTGGGAATTGGTCAAACGCGTTTTCTTGTGAAGTCTTGGCGCAGATACGCCGTATCTCTTTAGTTGGATATGGCGTATTGGTGAAATTTCAGCAATCTTCAAATATCTTTGTTTTAGCTCCAAATTATGCACCTTTTAGCTCGTCTTCACAAAACACTCCTGAATTACTGTATTTATCAACTTTGAAGCAATTAAGTACCAAATAATGCAATAATTATATAAAAGTGGGCAAAATAGACGGGATAAATGATATAATAAAGTGACGTTATTTGATGTCATCAAATATCCCCCCATATGAACCCTACTTGTCCTCAAGTAGAGTTTAGAAAAAGTTTCGGTTTATGAAAATGTGTCCTAACCGAAGTTGAGGATTTTCTGTTTAAGTATCGTTTTGTCCTAATCACTTGTACATAACCAAGCTCCTCACGAAATATAGAAATGAAAACACTCAGATCACTCAACTAATCTAGGGTGAAACATTTAAGTAGTACGCTCAATTGCTCAGTCGTGATTAGCTTCGTATCATAAGCTTGGCAAGGATACATATCTCCACCGCTAAAGCTAAAGAAGAACAAGTCAAAAGCTAAATTGGGTTAAGAAGGCTTACCGTTGATCATTTAACAGTCTTTCACCATAAGCACCACATCAACATGGCAGCTATATCGTATATACACGACCGTAACGACGGAATAGACATATACAATCCGAACACATCCTTGTTCGTGTTTAACCAGCAGTTAGGATGAAGAATGATATAGGGTAGGGACCTTTTAACTTTCACCAAAAGTCGTCATCCAACAAGGCAGCTGAGACATGCATACATGGCCGTAACGACGGAATAGACATGCATGCTCGAACAAGTCCTCGTTCGAGTAGACACTAAGGTTAGTTGCTAGGAAAGGGAAGTAAAATGGTTGTTAAAAAAATTCACAAAACAAATAGATTAAGCCAACAAATAAGGTGTGGTTGCTAGTAACTTTCCCCCGACCGTTCCATGACAAAGACTCGAATATATAGATAGACGCCTCGATCACAGAAATGACAAAGACAACCAAAGTTGATGTTCCCATAACGGTCAACTTCCCTTACATCCCGCTCTTTAAATACTTTTGCACAAGTGGTGATATCAGCCACTTTTTACAAAACTTAACATCGTTGATTTCTGTAACGTATCAACGAATAATCGATCATTCTAAGTGATTCCTTCGGTATAAACTTCTTTTTGAAACAACTATTTTTCTTCCTTATTTCTTTTTTTTCTCTTTTTTTCATAATACATAATAAACCTCGGTTTGATTCCATCGTCTTTACTTTCATAATTTATCCAGATAATCTTTATCTTGTAGTACTTCTTCATCGGACATAATTCTTAATAGCGAAAAGTAGCGAAACTTACGAGCTACATATTTACCATTGCATTGTGCAATTTCCCGACCATTACAGAGATAGAAAATTTCACTTTGACACAGGAAATACAAGACTTTACACGAAAGCAACTAGCAACAAAGAGAAATAGGCTTAATCTACATGGTAAGCTAAGGTGTAAAGGTGTAACGAAACATATAATATGGTGTACAAAAAGAAAGGAATGGCTCAATAGGTTGTTCTAGGGGATTTTACTCTAAAAATGAGAGTAATCAAGGGTTACACGGGAGTTAACTAACCAGTGAAGTTAGTTATTTTTACGACATGTAGGCTATTTAGTTTAATCCTAAAAATTTATTAGTTGAACATGATCTTCCATCTAAATCCATAGTACTAATCATGGCGGTCTCGAGTGATATACCAGGACAAGTTCTAAAGTCCACTACATCACCGGCACACTCATAAATTTGTGGAATTTAGTAGACAGTTGGAAACGGAATAGGCTTAATTCTCACAATATGTATTAAGTTTTATAGTGCACTAGGTAATGTAACTAGTGATTTTCACAAAAGTCATGCTGAAATTTTTTTAAATTTTAACCATTTTTAAGCACTTTGCATGTTATTTTGTAAAAAAGAAGACAAGCACGTTCTAATTCTCCATCATCCCACTTAAATTATACAATGTCCTCGTTGTATAGATAAAACAATTAAATAATAAAGGAAAATATAATTAGAACGGAAAACTCCCTGATGTTTTGCTCGTGATAATTCTCCATGATGAGTTTTTGAGCAAAAAGTGTGTTGACTAGGGCTTCAGAATGCCCGGATGATTCCAACACAAGTCTTTTTCAACATATACGATATCATAGTTTCAGCAAGGTCCTGTATAAAAGATTAGAAGACAAGTGCAAATTCTATCTCGCTACAATGGTACAAGAAAACAATTAAACACACAACTATACAGGGGTCAATACGCCGTATCCCAAACCCTAGGATACGTCGTATTGTTCCTGTAGAAACAATTAAATTACTGGAAATTAAATAATTAAGTTTTAAAGCTGATAACGTCCAGACATACATATGCCGTATCCAGAGGGGTTCGATACGCCGTATGTAATGTCTGGGAAGACAGACTCATGCAGATAATTAAGATTCAAACAATTAAAGGCGACAAACAATTAAAATGACCGGATTGTCTCTCGGGAAGCACTTTTGTTTCAGTCGGTCTTTAAGTTTGACCTTTTTCCTTCTTATCTTGTCCGTGTTACTTCCCATCCGTGATCTTTTCTGTTGAAGAGTTCGTGGTAGATGCAAGGCATGCTGCCAGGAGTTCTTTCAATAGTATTAATTTTGCTTGGACCCACTGTAATGAATTCTTGGTCATTGCCTATCGAATGTCATATGACTGTGAATTCTTTGGTTTTGCATAGTTCGTTTGGGTTATTGATGTCGCGGTGAGCGGGGATTGGTATCAGAGAGTATTCCCTATTAATAAATTCGTAGATGTCTTTTGCTTCATGTGCGTCTAAATAGGGTTTATAGAATGTATCCGAACATGTCCTTTTGCACGGTTCTTTGTATTCGCCGAGGTCACCAATCGTTCCTTTAGTACGTTTGTTCACATAAAATTCACATAGCCCATTTTTGGTATTTTTGTCAATCTCACAATAATTGTCAAACTTTGATGCCACCCAATACATAAATTCAAAGTAACCCGTACCGTTGTCCATATCATCAGGGATTTTGCTATTGCAAGTATGGGACAATGGGTAATATTTATGAAAAAAATTATCATTCAGTTTACTCTAGGTAATGGTTGTTTCATTAATTTCACCGTCCCACCATTTTTTTGGCATTTCCACTGAGTGATTTTGAGAAGACATATAATCTCAATTCATTCTTATCCACATCAGGCATCTTAATCTATTCAGTTATTTTAAGCACCTTTGCAATGTGATCGGTAACGTCCCCTCCATCCATGCCATTGACGGCATTGCCCTCCAATATTTTCAAGAATTCATCACTAATTTTTAATTTGGGAGTTTTGATCATTCATGACATTTAATCCTATATTCTATCAGTATTTTAATTAGTCTATTTACTGGTTAAACCTATGCTATGTACGTTGTCTAATGAAATGGGGGATTCAGACTGAGAGACTGGCACATGTTTGGTGATGACAAATACCAATTCAATACACAATAAACATAAAAGATGAAGATTAGAAGATAGAAAAGCGGTACAAACCAAATGATAGAAAACTGTATTAGCCATATTAAATCCGGTTCAATGCTGGTTTGTTTGTTATAGTGCAATGATTTACTTATCTCGAAGCGGCATATCATTCTAAAGACTTAGTGCAATGATTTAATGTATCCGCATAAAGCATCCTTTAGTTTAATTATAATCTATCTTAGAGAATTAAAGGCAAGTGGTGGATCCTGTGTTTAAAAATCTAGCCAACGAGACTTTACACCACTCTATTGTTTGAAGGGTGTTTTATTTACTGGTAATTCCACTATTCCAATACTTTATCTATTTAATTAAGAGCATGATTGCTGAAACATATGGGCCACCTACCGGTCCAACGATAGCTCATAATCAAAAGATAAAAACAGAACGTTATTCGTGATCCTATTAGTACAGTAATATAAGACACGATATGAAGAGCTATCCCGGTATCTAGATTACTTGGTCCGTAACACTAGACCCAGTTGAATGATAGGTCGCATATTCAAACACATAAACAAGTATGAGGTGATAAACATAATTAAACAATCAACGATAAATTAAGAAATCGATTTTAAAACAAACCAAACATTGAACTTTCATTAAGATGGCTAATACCCGAGGGTATTAGCCCACAACCATTGTAATTATACAAGCGTAATCAAACAATTGAAATCGAACGATTAAGAGAGTAAAAATTACACGATGTCTTCTATGGAGTCGTGATCAATGCTTGACCTTTATGGCTGATCTTCTCTTCTAAAATTCGTCTCTGATGAGTATGGTATAAAGAATATGATATTGCACACTGAAAACTCATTTTTGAGTCTTCTATTTATAGTTGCTGAAAAATACTCGATACGCCGTATCCAGATAGGTCGATACGGCGTATTGGGCTGGATTCCTTGGAGTGCGCGCTACGTTCGTAATAAATCTTTGATATCATTCCCAATTTACTTGATTTACTGTATCTTCGAATAGTTATCTTCATGGATACGGCGTATGTAGATAGCATGGATACGCCGTATTGGGAATTAGTCAAACGCGTTTTCTTGTGAAGTCTTGGCGCTGATACGCCGTATCTCTTTAGTTGGATACGGCGTATTGGTGAATTTTCAGAAATCTTCAAATGTCTTTGTTTTAGCTCCAATTTATGCGCCTTTTAGCTTATCTTCACAAAACACTCCTGAATTACTGCATTTATCAACTTTAAAGCGATTAAGTACCAAATAATGCAATAATTATATAAAAGTGGGCAAAATAGATGGGATAAATGATATAATAAAGTGACGTTATTTGATGTCATCAACGAGTCAGATTCATAGCCGCATGCTCATACTCGACCGACATTCATAAAGACATCATGAAAGCTCAAGTACATGTTTTAAGACTTCCGCTACTCTGATACCATACGTCTTTCTTGAAGCGACGATGTATTATGTTGATACCATACGTCCTCCATAAAGTGACAAAGTGTTAAAGTTAAAGAATTTCAAGAAAGATGGCTACACACGCTTTCAATATCAAGAAAAGTATGAGCATGTCGGTCCGAAGGTCACAAGTGCACAAGATGGAAAAGATCATAAGATGATGATAAAGGAGATTTTATTTGGCTGATGATTTCTAAGTACTCAAGATCATATTTATATCAAGTCAAAGATGCAAGTCAAAGCCTAAAGTCAATGATCACTACATCAATTCACAAGTTAATGATTGAAGTTAAAGACTAGAGCTCAAGACTAAAGACAAAGCATAGTATGCTAGGTTTAAATTTTTGTAAATTGGAGTGACCTCCCTTAGGGGGAGATTGTTAGAAACACGAAAAGCATCGGTCACTTCCAATATAGTTAGTCATAACTCGTAGTTTAATCAAATGTAATGTTTGTAAGCTAACCGAGCCAAAGACACATGGAAAGCCCATATGTAAAGCCCATGGCCAGTTAGATATGATGTATAAATACCCTCTCCACACATGGAGAGGGTGTTGGTTGGTTGGTTGGTTCGTTCACACATAATCTAAGCTTTATTTCTTTCTTACTTTCTCTCACTAGAACCTTCCTTCTATCCACTTTCTCTCTCTAGAATTTCTTCATAGTTATTTGGTGTTATAGATTACTAGCATATTCTACAGTTTTTTTTATTGAAAAATCAACCCTAAGAGGTCTTAAAAATATGTTTTTTGAAAAACTGTGTCACGGATTTTACGTCTGCATGACGAGTGATTTTACAAGCTTTAAATCTTTCGTTTTAGTATTTCTTTTTCTCAAATAAAGAAGCTTGAAAATATGAAGGATTTCATCTAAAAAAATTTATGCAAAAGTTTTTTTTATCAATTAGCAAAATTTTAACAATAATTTCATCTTTACAATTTCTCTTTCAACTTTATCCAATCATTTATTTTGTGTTCAAAGTTACATACATTTAAATTTTGTACATAATACATAATCATGTGTCAATGTGGGGAAAATAAAATTTTGTTATAATCATTTATTCACTTCCTGTGAATTTATATGTATCAGTTTTTGTAAAAACAAAGTATACCTTATTTTTTGGTTAGATAGTTGGGAGGAAACAATAATACTATTTTTTTGTTTAGATAGTTGGGTGAGAACGAAACTATTCTTAGTGACAGATTTTTTAGACTATATAGGCTAGAAATGAATCAACGAATTACCGTTGGTGAAAAACGAACATGAGAGGAGGGGGGTTGGTGTCATGGGGTTGGCATTGGGATTTGGCTAGAAATCTAAGAGGGATGGGGCAGGTGAACTTGATGAATTGACGAATTTAAATAAAAAAAAATTTCCATGTGTGTTAGGACTTGATTTGTGGAGGTGTATACATGACGACGATGAAATCTTTACGGTTAAGAGACTATGAGAGATGATTGATGACAAGATACTAAACAAGACAACTGGAATACAAGATACGAAGTGGAACAAGCTCGCCTCAAAGAAAATATGTATTTTTATTTGGCATCTACAAAAAAGAAGACTTCGGGTGTTTACTTGGTTTGATCACATTGGTATGGACCTAAGTTTGACGCTTTGTTCGCCTTGTGAAGATGAAATAGAAACGGTGAAACATTGCTTTTTAAAGTGTTCAAGGGTTGTGTAGGATTAGAATAAAGTTTTCAAGTGGTGGAATATGGGTCGTTTCAATATTGGGTCTATTCAAGATATTATTAGCCACAATGATAATAATAGTCTCAACTTGAAAGAAAAGTCAATTTAGAAAGCGGTGTGTTGGTCGATTTTATACCTTGTGTGGTGTTCTCGAAAAAAAGAGAGTGTTTGAAAATAAAGTCTCCAATCTCAATACAATTTGTGATGAGCTACAGGTTCTTACATGTAACATTTCGTATTTTCAGATCATTTTATGACGTCATTATTTCGTCATTTACTTCACTATTTATTATTTTATTTATTTTTATTATTTTTTTTTTGTTATCTCGTACGCGTTTACTTATAATTTTAATAGTTAAGTTAAATCGCGTAAGCTAAAAATTTTCATTTAACGTATAAAACAAGAGAAATATGATTTTTATACACTATTTCCTGACATGAATAGTGTTGGTTCGTTTTTAATAAAAAAAAATTGCGAAACAGTTTAAAATCATTTATATAATATTTATACGAGTTTTAAATCTATAAATATTATTTTACAAGATGATTGACCTATTTATACGATAACATTTTACAAACGATAAAAACATTATTTTATTTTTTTCAAAAGTAATTATTAACTTTGCTCATTTTATTTTTATCGGTTACGTAAAGTGTTTACGTTTCGCGATAAATTAAGTTTAGGCATTCCCGGAATCACCAAAATAAATCTACGCTTCAACAAATACTCATTTTTATTTCCAATGATCAAAGTTTTATAAAACTTTACCCACATTTATTACTTGGGCCGAAATTCTCATAAAGGAAATAAGCTAGATCATTCTTTTCTCAAGTATACATTTTATTTACAAACTACAACTTAGGAAATACAAGTAATACTTTCACTTTTTACCAAGATATTTTCTTTAGTCTTTTCCTTCTATAAATTCATGAACTAATCTACATATTATGAGACATAGAAACATATACATTTAATTACAAGTACCATGTACATTTTTAGTTAGTAAGACCTAGTTAGCTAGACCAAGATTTCTTCCTTGTTTCCCTCATTGTGCACCCCACCGACCGGACCACTGCCCCCTCCCCCAACACCCCCCTTGACTGAAAATGAACCTTTTGGTCTTTGTTTTATACAAGTTACTAGCTTATAATACTTACACTTTCATTTCTAGTAAAGGTAAGAACACATATCTATTTCACTTAGCAAAAAAACTTCACCATTTCTCTCTTTTCTCTCCATATCCCACGTCCCAAATTAATCATCACAAACCATCCATACAATTTTTATTTACAACATTTATACACATTCATACATCATATCTAAGACCTACTAAGAAAGTTTGAAGGCTTGGTTAAGCATTCTTAAGGCTTAAACTAACTTAGGGTTTCTTTGGAGGATTAGGGTTTTCAAGTCTTGAAAAACCTTGGGTAAATATCTAAACAAGGGTTTAGATATTATTGTTCATCATATTACTTCATATTAAGGTTATCTAAAAGCCCTAATTTAATATCACATATCATGAAATAATAATGAATAAGAAGTCAAAGAAGTCAAATCACCAAAAGTATACTTTTAAAAAAGTAAAATGGATTCCTACTAGAGATCATGTGTGTTATATATACACTTTAACATATGATATAATGGTTGCTAAAGTCATGAAAACAAGGTAAGAATAAGTTATTGAACCCTTGTTGGTTAGTGTAATAAAAAAGAATAATAATACACTCGTGATAAACAAGTATAACTTAATACAGTTATAGACACAATAAGGTAAAGTGACTTGTAACAAGGAGGATAAAAGCTAAAAAGTTATAAAACTAGTTTTCAACATATTTTATCAATTATCTTCAAACTTTCTGTTTTGGTTCGAAAAATAAAAGTATATATTTTATATTTTTATAAAATACTACATGTCATGAGGATTCCAAAAAGGTAAGAAACTCGAAAATCAAATTTATAACGAAAGAGATACGACAATTACAAGTTTACGATAATAAATACTTTTATAAAAATATTTTTATAAAAGTTACTGTTCACATCAGGAAAATTATTTTTGAAAACATCATAAATAAGTAGAGTTTTTAATTACGAAGACGTGCTCGAAAGAATCACTAAAAACGGAGTTAAAACGAATAAAATACGACATTTACGAGATTTACGATAACTAAATTTATAAAAATAAATTTATAACTGTCATGAACAGTAAAAAGTACTGTTCATCAGAGGACCCAAATTATGAAAATGTAATATTTTGATAACTCGTCTTAATACGAAAGCGTGGACATAAGAAACGTAAGAAACGGACTTGAAACGAGAAAATTACGCCATTTTCACTAACGTGTTATTTATAAACGATTTTACTTATAAACACGATTTCACTAATGCGATTAGATGGTGATGTAGCTATATAGAATTATATACAGTATTAGTTAATCAAGGTGCTTAGTGCTTACTCGGCCTATAAATAATTAGGTTGCAATCGGCGTTTATCTGACGCATTTTCTGTGATATACGAGATATTCATTGACTCAAGGTGAGTTCATAGCCCCACCTTTTCTCTTTTAATGGTTTTCTTAAACTGTTTTCGGGGTGAGAATACGTGCTCGTTTTACTACATAAACTTATTGATTTCTATACGTAAGCGTTACATGATTATTTTTACTAAAGCTTGATTTGTTTACTACATGATTTGAGATCGTGAATACCTATATTTGAAACCGTGAATTTTAGACATGATTGTTTTACTACGGACACAAGTGTTTTAAACTGTATGCTATCCAGATTATTGCCTGATTATTATTGCCTAAGTTACCACAGTGCCATCTAAGTCCCTAATATCATGAACCGTCAATTGCTATTATAGTGAGCGCTAGTGTTGTGGATAGATCTATCGGGACTAACAATCCCCACCGGAAATTTATGGTCACAAGTTGATCATGGTGCATTTAACATTTAGAGGAACTGTAGGCTGTTTTGGCAGACACCCTACCTATTTGGGGCAGACATACAGTTAAGGCTTCGGGGTCATGAGCTTAGTGCAATAATATATACTTAGACTTGGTGAATTTGTTTCCCTTGTCTACTTTACATGTTTTGGACTTCGGAATACGTACTTAGTCCGCCATCACTTAAATCTTGTGGTCCACTAAACTGTTTAATTATATCAGTATTTCTTGACTTATTAAATCACTACCTGGATTTCTGAACTAATACTTTGAAATTTTGTAACGCTACTTTTTCTACTGAAATAGTACTTAAATTGTTTCAACACTGCTTTTACTTAAACCTATTAATTCACCAACATTATTGTTGACGTTTTAGCATGTATTTTCTCGGGTTATTATTTTGTTAGCTGAGCATTGGGAGCATTTGAGTCGCGTGGATATGTTTTTGAATGCTTAATAACTTGTATACCATTCGACAAATGTTTTAAACAAAATGTTTCTATGGCATTATAAATGGGATCCTTTGTAAACACTGATTTTAATATATAGAATGTAAAATCTATTTAAACGTCTCTTTTGAGGTCGTTTTCTATAACTTGTGCGTATGGACTATGAAGTAGCACCCCATTGTTATCATTCCGCTGCTACTAGATTTTTGGGGGTGTTACATTACATTCTTTTGGATATCTAATAGATCAAGAGGAGAAATTTTGTCATGATTAGATTGGTGCTCGGATCCGATTAAAGCTTGCAAGATTTAAAAGTTCTATTTTGTTTTTGGTATTGATCTGTGTCAAAAAAGAAATGTTGGAACATGTCAACTGCTTAATTCGTGTGTGTGGCTGCTATTATGGATTAAGAATGGCTTCCAAGTTTTGTGCGCTTTTTTATGTTTTGCATCAGAAAGTTATTGTTTGCAAGATTTTAGAAGGCCAAGCAAATGGTTCATGGTCTTATTTGCTTTTTGTATTTAGTGACATTTAGCTAGTTTGTTGTATTTATTCGAATTGTGTTTTGTTTTAAACTTTGTATTTTTTTGCCGGGTTCTTCTCTCTTTCATCGTCTTGCTTGCAGAGGTGGAATGTCGTTTTCTTGTATCGTTTTTATTGACGTTTTTAATATATTGTTGTCTTTAAAAAAATCTTGTTTTTTAATTAACTCTTTTAAGCCACTTGGACTTGGGTCCAGTGATAAGTGTGATCCCTATTAATCGAAAGGTTGTGGGCTTTAAATAATGAATCTTAATTTTTTTTGGTTAAATTACACTGATGGTCCCCGTAGTCAGGCCTGTTTACCCGTTCAGTCCCCCGTTTTGAAAATTGGTGGAAATGGTCCCGGAAGTGGTCATTTTGGTGCGTGTTTGGCCCCAAGGGATGAACGATCGTTATGTGTCTCCGTTAGTGATGGATATTATGATAATTTCGCATAAAATTTGTGTTGCACCATTGGTCCCTCAGCAATCAAATAATTATATCATTTCACTTTCTCTGTTCTTTCATACACATATTTTCACATCAAGATCCACCCAACACCACAACCTGCTATCATCCCCCATCAGTCAAAGACACTTAAGACAACCACACCACTACTCCAAATCAACAATCACTTCATATATTTATCCAAAAATCTCTCTGTTAAATCTTTTATGTAAGCTCTAATGGCATACCAAGTCTCAACCACTCAAGTCTCAATTCTATTTCAAGAATCAAGTCTACCAAGATCAAGAAGCAAATTCAGAACAAGCAGCAAAGGAACAGAACAAGTGTTCTTATTCAATGCAACAGTGTTTAAATAGTTTTGTTTATAACAGTGTAATTAGTAGTTAATTTTGTCTAGTTTGTAACTGTAGGGTAGAAATTGTAACTTTTGTATTCTTTTGTATTTTGGCGGGATAATTAGTTAGCTATCTGATTTCCCTCTTCTCCTGTATAAAAGGAGACACCCTCTCCTTCATTTGCTAATTCAATGAAATTACAATGTTCTAGTCACTATCAAATTCTCTCAATTTTAGTTTCTCATTATGGTATCAGAGCCATTCCAATGGCCTATAACTAACTAAATTGGCAGTTTCTAACAAACTCAGCCACTAACAAATTTTCCAACAACTTAACTGCTCTTTCTAACAAACTCTGGTGAATTCAACCACCATAAACCATCATGAACCACCATTATCACCAATTCAATTTCTAAAATCAGCCTTATTCGTCAATGGCACCTTCAAACAACTGTAACCCAAACACCAATCAACCACCAGTCAACAACAACCAACCACCAGTCAACAACAACCAACCACCACCAGTCAATGATCAACCACCACCAAATGCCATTGACATCAATTCACCAAACAATCCACTCTATCTACACCCTAATGATCATCCAGGGTTGGTTTTGATTTCTAAGAAACTAATTGGTTCTGAGAACTACAGTTCATGAAAAAGGAGCATGATGATTGCACTTAATGCAAAGAACAAACTCAAGATTGTCACTGGTGAAATGATTGAACCTACAGTTGAATCAGAAGAAAGAGCATTGTGGGAAAGAACAAATGATATGATCATCTCTTGGATCTTGAATACCATATCAGATCAGATAAGCAATAACTTGAATTTTGTTAATTCTGCTTCTGCTTTGTGGAATGAATTGTTTGAATACTATGCATAATTGGATGGGCATAGGATTTATCAGTTAGTCAATGATATTGTGAGTTTGAAGCAACAAAATTGTAGCATTAAGGTGTATTATCACAAACTCAAAGGGTTATGGGATGAACATGATGCTTTAGAGGCTCCATACTTGTGTAATTGTGCCTGTAGTTGTGAAAATGGCAAGAACAATGGTGATAGGGAGCAAAGAAAAAGATTGATTCAGTTTCTTATGGGGTTGGATGAGTGCTATTCAAACCTAAGGGGTCAAATTCTGTTATTACAACCATTACCTTTAGTTGCTAAGGCCTATGGTATGGTTAGACAAGAAGAGAAACAAAGAGAAGGTACCATGCTGGGCAATCACCACTTTCTCAAAAAATGGAGGGAATTGCTAGTATGATATAAAAGATCGAATTGCTATTGTATCAGATGACAAATACGCCGTATTCAATTGGTCTGAATACACCGGATAGGTCTGTTGAGTGCTAGTACGCCGTATTGAGCTTACTGAATACGCCGTATTGTCTTGAAATAGATACTCCATTTAGATAGTAAAACTCAATACGATGTCCTGATTAGAAGGTTTGATACGTCGTATCCAACTGGTGGATACGGCGTATCAAGTGATCAGTCAGAACAGAATACTATTGAAAACAATTAAATGCGGGAATTAAAACACACAATGCAAATAAATACAAACATAATTTAAATAATTAGATTACACTAAACTAAATTAAATTAATTAATGGTTAGGAATACTGATAAGATTAAGGTTTAATTATTTCACACCCCGACAACGGCGCCAAAAACCTGATGTGCTGTCGTGTAGAGTCAATTATTTGATTATCAAGTTTTACATTTATATTTAGCCGACAAACCTAAAACAACACTTTAACGAGCAGTGTACCCGGTCATGATGGAGTTCACGGTAAGTAGGGTGTCGAACACTAAGAGTGGACATTTAATCCTATATTCTATCAGTAATCTTAATTGTCCTCTTTACTGGTTAAACCTATGCTAGTAAACGATTCTAATGAAATGGGATTCACCTGATAGTACGGGCACATTTTTGGTGATGACAAATACCATTCAATACACAATACAATCCACAAAAGATAAAGATTAGAAGATAGAAAAGCGGTACAAGCCAAATGATAGAAAACTGTATTAGCCACTTAAATCGGTTCAATGCCTGGTTATGTTTGTTTTAGAGCAATGAAGTTACATTTATCTCGAAGCGGCATATCATTCTAAAGACTTAGGCGGGACATAATCCTAAGACCTAGACACAATTAATCATGTCATAATTAATGCATCCGCATAAAGCATCCTTTAGTTTAATTATAATCTATCTTAGAGAATTAAAGCAGTGGTGATCCTGTTAAAACTCTAGCCCAACGAGACTTTACCCACTTATTGTTTGAAGGTGTTTTATATACTGGTAGTCCACTATTCCAATCTTTATCAGTTAATTAAGAGCATGATTGCTGAAACATAAACGGGTCACCTACCGGTCCAACGAAGCTCATAATCAAAAGATAAAGACAGAACGTTATTTGTGATCCTATTAGTACAGTAATATAAGACACGATATGGAGAGCTATCCCGGTATCTAGATTACTTGGTCCATAACACTAGACCCAGTTGAATGATAGGTCGCATATTCAAACACATAAACAAGTATGAGGTGATAAATATAATTAAACAATCAACGATAAATTAAGAAATCGATTTTAAAACAAACCAAACATTGAACTTTCATTAAGATGGCTAATACCCGAGGGTATTCACCCACAACCATTGTAATTATACAAGCGTAATCAAACAATTGAAATTGAACGATTAAGAGAGTAAGAATTACACGATGTCTTCTATGGAGTCGTGATCAATGCTTGACCTTTATGGCTGATCTTCTTTTTTAAAATTCGTCTCTGATGAGTATGGTATAAAGAATATGATATTGCATACTGAAAACTCATTTTTGAGTCTTCTATTTATAGTTGCTGAAAAATACTCGATACGCCGTATCCAGATAGGTCGATACGGCGTATTGGGCTGGATTCCTTGGAGTGCGCGCTACATTCATAATAAATCTTTGATATCATTCCCAATTTACTTGATTTACTGTATCTTCAAATAGTTATCTTCATGGATACGGCGTATGTAGATAGCATGGATACGCCGTATTGGGAATTAGTTAAACGCGTTTTCTGGTAAAGTCTTGGCGCTGATACGCCGTATCTCTTTAGTTGGATACGGCATATTGGTGAATTTTCAGAAATCTTCAAATGTCTTTGTTTTAGCTCCAATTTATGCGCCTTTTAGCTTATCTTCACAAAACACTCCTGAATTACTGCATTTATCAACTTTAAAGCGATTAAGTACCAAATAATACAATAATTATATAAAAGTGGGCAAAATAGATGGGATAAATGATATAATAAAGTAACGTTATTTGATGTCATCAACGAGTCAGATTCATAGCCGCATGCTCATACTCGACCGACATTCATAAAGACATCATGAAAGCTTAAGTACATGTTTTAAGACTTCCGCTACTCTGATACCATACGTCTTTCTTGAAGCGACGATGTATTATTTGATACCATACGTCCTCCATAAAGTGACAAAGTGTTAAAGTTAAAGAATTTCAAGAAAGATGGCTACACACGCTTTCAATATCAATAAAAGTATGAGCATGCCGGTCTGGGGTCACAAGTGCACAAGATGGAAAAGATCATAAGATGATGATAAAGGAGATTTTATTTGGCTGATGATTTCTAAGTACTCAAGATCATATTTATATCAAGTTAAAGATGCAAATCAAAGCCTAAAGTCAATGATCACTACATCAATTCACAAGTTAATGATTGAAGTTAAAGACTAGAGCTCAAGACTAAAGACAAAGCATAGTATGCTAGGTTTAAATTTTTGTAAATTGGAGTGACCTCCCTTAGGGGGAGATTGTTAGAAACACGAAAAGCATCGGTCACTTCCAATATAGTTAGTCATAACTCGTAGTTTAATCCAATGTAATGTTTGTAAGCTAACCGAGCCAAAGACACATGGAAAGCCCATATGTAAAGCCTATGGCCAGTTAGATATGATGTATAAATACCCTCTCTACACATGGAGAGGGTGTTGGTTGGTTGGTTGGTTCGTTCACACATAATCTAAGCTTTATTTCTTTCTTAATTTCTCTCACTAGAACCTTTATAAACACACAAATCCCCTGCACTTAAAATTTTCCACCAGACATATACACCAATCAACCTCCATCAAAAAGACAAGCCCCACAATCACACTACATTTAACACATATATATGGTTATTACTGTGTCTAACAAACAACAACTAATCACCCCAACAACAACCACAACCCCCCCAAACCCCTTTTCTAACTACTCCCCTCCCCCCAAAAAAAAAACAAACCACCAACCCAACACCAACGCCCTAACAACCTCAACACCACCAAACATACACAACGCAGCCAACCCCCCACCCTCAACCCACCGGCCCCATACCCCCAAACCATCACACACACGAATAAAAACCCCCCCCCACACTACAACCTCAATCAAAACTAATCACAACCCAAACTCCTCACAATACAACCAAACCCCCCACCAACCCAACCCTCAACCGCCCCAACCCCAACACATATCATGCCTCACCCAACCCCCTCAACCTCCATTATGACAACAATCCGAACAACAAAACAGCAGACCACCGCCCACCGACTTAACAAAAACCACCAAAACCCCCACCCCACAACACCAATACACAAACCACACCCACGACCCCACCACTTCGACCCCACCCAATCGACAAACCCCCAAAATCAAAACCACCACAGCCAAACGTCAAATACCAACCATACCCCAAACCAGCCCCCGTAGCCAAAAACCGACCCCGAACACCTAACCAACAATCTACAAACCCCGACCACCCCCACAAAACACCCCGTACACCACCACACACTAACCTGCACCTCGATAAACCCCCAAACAAATATCCAAGAAAAACCAACCCCCCCACTACAAAACCCACTCACAAATCATCCCCCTTCCAAATTTCTCAGCCTCCCATTACCCACCCACCCACCCCCAAAAACCACCACAAAACCCCCAAAGCAAAACCTTCAACCACCAAACAAAAAACCCCACACACAATAAACCGCACAATCCCATATACAACAATAACACCAACCCCAACCAACGCACCTACCCCCACCCACAAATCCAACCAAAGAAAAAACCAAAAAACCACCACCAACATTCAAAATTACAAACACACCACCCCACCCACACTCCCTCAAATCCAAAAAACACCCCCCCCCACAACCAAACTCAAAAACCCACCACAGACAATACAACCAAAAAACCACCACCACAAAATCCACACCTAACCAAACAAACCCAACAAAATACAAACACACCCCCAAACAAAACCATAATACTCAAAAGTACCACACCCTCCAACACCCCCACAAATACCATCCCCACAAACCCCTCAGGACCGGCCCTATGTCAATCCCCTCCACAAACCATTCACACCCTACCAACATATAAATTCATCATCCAAAACACAAATAATCAATCATATTATCAGTTCAATTATTCAAAACACACCTTATCTCACTTCAATACATACAAATACATATTATAGTAATAACATAAAAATTGACCAAAAATATAAGATCTAACTACAATTAGAACCTAAATTAATATATATCAAGTATATTCCTCTACATAGAATTTCAAATTCATAAAATATCTTTAAATTACTGTCAATTCAAATTAAACCACATCACATAAACATATTCCGCCAACCACCCCAGTACACAAGCAATAATACCGCCCACCGTAATCATAACAATCAACAATGTCACCAAACCCCCAACCCACAAACCCCGCAACACACCAATAGGATCTGTAACCCACCAACACCACTTGAATCAAACCAACCCACTTACATAACTAATATACTATAAACCCAAAAATAACTTCCTTAAAACATCACATGAAATATCAAGAGTTGACTCCAAAAACTCAGTACAACTAAAGAATACCACACTCCTGCCATATGTGTCCCCCACAAAACCACACCACCAAATCTCACCACCTTTGCACAGGCACACCGAATCGAGCTTCCCCACCAACCTAAACCCCACAAACCAAAACACATGACACATAAACAACGCTCAAAGGCCGCCAAACTACCAAACAAAACATGTTAAACCCCTCACTACCCCATCACCAACATTACTACAAATTAAACAGACAACAATCCCCCCCAAAATCAGCCCACACCATAACACACCACCCACAACACAACCCCCCACCACTTTTCCAAAAGCCCCCCTCAAACCCACCCACAACCACCAACCCCCTCCTAACCTAAAAACACTCCAGCGTAACCACCCCCCCCCTCGCCCAACACCAATCCCAAACCGTCACAATCCAAACAACCACACGTCCTACCCCCAAACCCCACATCTGTCCCCCATCCAACAACCCCCCATCCATAACCCACAAATCATCCACCAACACAACTAAAAACCTAAGTTTTTTAATTTATATATGAGTTCTCAAAATCACTAGAACAAATACCCCCCAACTTACCCAACACATAACACCAATCAATCCAACCAACCCACATAAACACCAACCAACCGACCTCTTCGCCACCGCCCCCAAAATCCCAAAATCCCCTCCCACAACACATCCCACTACAAAAATCCAAAGCCACAAACTTATAACATTACCTATAACAGTCATAAATATCATCTATATTTATCATTACCATTTCAAAAATCCAAACCACCACACACACATAAACAAGAAACATACATCTAACAAAATCACCCACCACAATAAAATACCACTAGCAGAACACACAAACCACACCGTATAAATCACAACATATTTCAAAGCTAGTATCGATTCCATAACATCTACCCAACACAACCAAAACCAACTACATCCAACCCCACCTCAACCACTCCCTAATGATAAATAAAACCCTCTAGAACAATCTCACCCATATAACACCCCTATACACACACGCTCCACTCATACATCAACGTACTCACCAATCAGTAACCACACCAATTAACTACCAACGTACGCGACCGAAAACCAAAACACCTAACACTCTAACACAACACAAACAACCCAAAAATATAAGAATCACAAAAATAAAAATTGACTATAAACACTTACATTTGTCTATATAACTATCACAATGGCTCCCACTACCTCACACAACCGCCACCACGCCACCCCACAACGCGTATAATCCAACCAACCCCCCCCACCCCTTAACAAACTACTCAAACAATACCATAACCAAGTTCACCAAATCATACACCCTTCACCCCTCCCCCACAATGCTACCCCAAAACCCAACAACACCACAATATATCCAACTACTCCAACAAACGGAAACCATAATATTCAGAACCATCCAAAAGACTGCCCCCTCCGTAACAAACATACACCACCCCACCTCCCAACCTACATAACAAAACATCCACTTCCACACCAAACAACTTTACCACCAACCTACCACACCCGAACAAGGGACACCCCCCCCCCACACACTACCACACAAGGAAATAAAATGGGGGGGATAAAAACATATATCATAAATACAAACCAAAAACTAACAACACGAACATCCCACCACCCACACCCCACCCCACACACCACCACCTCCAACCACACTCATCAATCCCACACCACACCCTCCCCACTACACCACAAAAAAACGATCACCAAACCACCAATACCCACCAAGCACAAACCAAACAAACATAACAAAAATAAAGATCCAACTACTACCAAAACCCCCAAATAATACACAAAACCAATCATAATTGCTCATCGAAGTGTGTTATACTTAAAAGGATATCCACATTGCGCTCATTCCCTACATGGAAAAAATACAAAAACACCCAGTGACAGAGTGTGAATGTGAAATGACTACACCAGTGAATCCACAATGTGAATTTTGTACGACATGATGCTAATCGCAAGTACTTCAACTTCAGCGCGAAGACTCATAGCGCGCAGATGGAATTGTATGCATGTATTTGTCTAGAATTTATTACAACATTCAGAATCACACTCTTAATCAAGGTGATGCTTTTGATGCAACCTATGCATCAAGAAGTATCCACCATCTGGTAAAAATTAAATTCCTTACCTATTAGAATACATCAAAAGTTTCATCTGCTTCTGTCCATGTCTAGGTTTAAGACTAGCTTGGGTAACTGAGTAGGTGGTGTGCGCGCGCGCGAGCGCGCCATATATTTCATCATTCTATCCACACTTAGACATCACTCAACTCACACAACCGTAGGCAATCCATCACATACTGGGGGATCGGTATGACGGGAGCAGATCGTGGGATTTAGGGGTTTGGGTTTTACGGTTATTGTATTGGTCATATGTGGTGTATTAATCACCCATGTACTTTTCTATTAAACTTCTATGTCCAGAGCATAGTCAGTACAGTGATTTATTTATTGGGCCCATATACATTTCCTTGATTTATCAATCTCTCTAAGCCCAATTTACCAAACAAATCCTACTCAACTGCAATTATTTACACCAACCTCATCTTTATATAAGCCTGTTCAATATATAATTTTCAGGGTGGCAACCAGGAACTAAAGAGATAGATTGCATATGGTGGCAATCCTCTAAAAGATCAAAGGACCTTCTACAATCATTTCAACCAGCTAATCTTAAAGTCAACTACCTACAGATCTCACACTATATTCTCTCTTTACTCAACAAACAACAAAAAAAGATGCAGTAACCCATATGTAATTATCTAATTCAATTCAAGACTTGGACACAAACCCTCTCACAACTTCACACTCGCTTCAGACAAATACCAAATCTATTATTTCATGATTACATAACCAATTTATTAAATTATCCATATTAACTTTAATGAGCAAATATTAATCAATAATTAATAAGAATAATAATTATATTAATAATTATATTAAATATATCTTCCATTCAAATTATATTAAAACAAAAAACTATACATCAGTATAAAACCAGATAACAATATACATTAATATTTTGTTATATACAATGATATAAATAAATTCC
This sequence comes from Tanacetum coccineum, assembly GCA_026074375.1. Taxonomy (NCBI): domain Eukaryota; kingdom Viridiplantae; phylum Streptophyta; class Magnoliopsida; order Asterales; family Asteraceae; genus Tanacetum; species Tanacetum coccineum. The sequence continues at coordinate 10,891 of BQNB010054044.1, read as the reverse complement.
CAAAATCATAACTCAAATTATTTAATACATAGTTTTAAACAATAACAACAACCGAAGGCAAAACTCCAAAACAAAAAAAAATACTAACCCTCATAAAGCCCCATCACCAAAAATAAAACATAAACCCAAATCACACGCTACAGAACACACACATAAGCCCAAACACACCATTAATATAACACTCCACATATAAAACACCCGCTTAGCAAATATTTACTATAAAGCTATACCAACCCCACTCCAATCCCTCATATACTCCCGCCCCAATACTAACACAACCCCATACCTACACACAGACCTCCCCCTCATATCCCCTAAAAAACCAACATAAAAACCTACAGACTCACTCAACGACACTAAAAATCCAATCCAAACAACCAAAATAAGCAAACATAATATGATGATAAAGGAGATTTTTATTAATGGCTGATGATTTTCTAAGTACTCAAGATCATATTAATATCAAGACAAAGAAGCAAGTCCCATCCTAAAGTCAAAGATCCCTACATTAATTCCAATTAATGAATAAAGGTATAAAGACTAGGAGCTCAAGACTAAATGACAAAGTAAGTATGCTAGGTTTAAATTTTTGTAAATTGGAGTGTGACCGTCCCTAAGGGGTAGATATGTTAGTAAACAACGGAAAAAGCATCGGTCACCTTTCAATTTAGTTTAGTCCAATAACTCGTAGTTTAATCAAATGTAAGAGGTTTTGTAAGCAACTGAGCCAGAAGACACATGGAAATCCCATATTTAAAGCCCAAGGCCAGTTAGATATGATGTAAAAATACCCTCCCATCCACACATGAGAGGTGTGGTTGTTGGTGCTTCGTGCACAAGTTTGGCACATAATCTAACTTTATTTCTTCTTCCTTTTCCATCACTAGAAACCTTCCTTCTACCACTTACTCTCTCTAGAATTTCTACAACGGTTATTTGGTGTTATTATAGATACTAGCATGATTCAACAGTATTTTTTTATTGAAAAATCAACCTTAAGAGGTCTTAAAAATATGTTTTTTGAAAAACTGTGTCACGGATTTTACGTCTACATGACGAGTGATTTTACAAGCCTTGTAAATCTTCGTTTTAAGTATTCTTTTCTCAAATAAAGAAGCCTTGAAAATAGAAGGATTTCATCTAAAAAATTTTATGCAAAAGTTTTTTTTATCAATTAGCAAATTTTTAACAATAATTTCATCTTTACAATTTCTCTTTCAACTTTATCCAATCATTTATTTTGTGTTCAAAGGTACATACATTTAAATTTTGTACATAATAGCAACTAATCGTGTCAATGTGGGGAAAATAAAATTTTGTTGTAACCATTTATTCACTTCCTGTGAATTTATATGTATCAGTTTTTGTAAAAACAAAGTATACCTTATTTTTTGGTTGGATAGTTGGGAGGAAACAATAATACTATTTTTTTGTTTAGATAGTTGGGTGAGAACGAAACTATTCTTAGTGACAGATTTTTTAGACTATATAGGCTAGAAATGAATCAACGAATTACCGTTGGTGAAAAACGAACATGAGAGGAGGGGGGTTGGTGTCATGGGGTTGGCATAGGGATTTGGCTAGAAATCTAAGAGGGATGGGGCAGGTGAACTTGATGAATTGACGAATTTAAAAAAAAAACTTTCCATGTGTGTTAGGACTTGATTTGTGGAGGTGTATACATGACGACGATGAAATCTTTACGGTTAAGAGACTATGAGAGATGATTGATGACAAGATACTAAACAAGACAACTGGGATACAAGATACGAAGTGGAACAAGCTCGCCTCAAAGAAAATATGTATTTTTATTTGGCATCTACAAAAAAGAAGACTTCGGGTGTTTACTTGGTTTTGATCACATTGGTATGGACCTAAAGTTGACCTGCTTTGTTTGCCTTGGAAGAGAAATACGAAACGGTGAAACATTGCTTTTAAAGTGTTCCAGGGTTTGTGTAGATTAGAATAAAGTTTTCAAGTGGTGGAATAATGGTTCGTTTCAATATTGGTCTATTCAATCTATTAATTAGCCACAATGATAATAATAGTTCTTAACTTGAAAGTAAAGTCAATTTAGAAGCGTGTGTATGGCGATTTTAAACCTTTGTGGAGTTCTCTAAAAAAAAGAGTGTTTGAAAATAAAGTCTCCAATCTCAATACAATTATGTGAGAGCTACAGTTTCTTACATTCTTTGGATTATACTAATAGATCAATAGGAGAAATTTTGTTCATGATTAGATTGGTGCTCATCCATTAAAGCTTCAGAGATATTAAAAGTTCTATTTTGTATTTGGTATTATATCTTTGTCAAAAAAGAAATGTTGGAACATGTCAACTGCCTTAATTCCGTCGTGTGTTGGCTGCTATTAAGGAATAAGAATGGCTTCCAAGTTTTGTGCCGCTTTTTTATGTTTTGCATCAAAAGTTATTGTTTGCAAGATTTTAGAAGGCCCAACAAATGGTTCAAAATGGGTCGTATTGGCTATTTGTATTTAGTGACTTTAGCTAGTTTTGTTGTATTTATTTCGAATTGTTTTGTTTTAAACTTGTATTTTTTTGCCGGGTTCTTCTCTCTTTCATCATCTGTCTTGCAGAGGTGTAAGTGTCGTTTTCTTGTAATCAATTTTTTATTGACGTTTTTAATATATTGTATCTTTAAAAAAATCTTGTTTTTTAATTAACTCTTTATTTAAGGCCACTTGGACTTGGGTCCAGTGATATTGTGATCCCTATTATCGAAAGGTTGTGGGCTTTAAATAATGAATCTAATTTTTTATTTGTTTAAATTAACACTGATGTCCTCCGTAGACAGGCTTTTTTACCCGTTCCGTCCCCCGTTTAGAAAATTAGTGGAAATGGTCCCAAGTGTTTATTTTGGTGCTGTTTTGGCCCAAGGGAATGAACAATCGTTATGTGTCTCCGTTAGTGTTGGATATATATGGATAATTTCGCATAAAAATTGTGTTGCACATTGGACCCCTCGAGCAATCAAACATAATAATCATTTCACATTCACTGTTCATTCATACATATAATTTCACATCAAGATGCCACCCAACACTGACAACCTACTAATCATCCCCATCATTCCAAGACACTTACGACAACCACACCCCACAAACACCAAATCAACAATTCACTTCATATGATTTAACCAAAAATCAATCAGTATAACATCTTTTATGTAAGCTCTAATGGCATCCCAAGACTCAACCACTCAAGACTCCATTCTATTCAAGAATCAGTCCTACCAAGATCAAGAAGCCAAATTTCAGAACAAGCAGCAAAGGAACAGAACAAGTGTTCTAATTCAATGTAACAGTTTTAAATAGTTTTGTTTATAACGGTGTAATTAGTAGTTAATTTTGTGTCAAGTTTTGTAACTGTAAAGGTAGAATTGTAACTTTTGTATTCTTTGTATTTTGCGGGAAATTAGTTAGCTATCTGATTTCCCTCTTCTCCTTAATAAAGAGGCAGACGAACCCTCTCCATCATTTGCTAATCCAATGAAATTCCAATGTTCTAAGAAGTCACTATCAATTCTCTAATTTTAGTTTCTCATTATGGTATCCAGAGCCATTCCCAATGGCCATAACTAACTAAATTGGCAGTTTCTAACAAAAGCTCAGCCACTAACAAAAATTTCCAAACAACTTATCTTGCTCTTTCTAACAAACTCTGGTGAATTCAACCACCAAACAACCAACACGAACACCATTTATCTAACACCATTCAATTTCTAAAATCTAGCCTTATTCATCAATGGCACCCTTCAAACCACTTAACCCAAACACCAATCAACCACCCAGTCAATAACAACCAACCACCAACAGTAATATCAAACCACCACCAAATGCCATTGACATCAAATTCCACCAAACATCCCACTCTATCATACACCCAAGATATCATCCAAGGGTGGTTTTGATTCTAAAAGAAACAATAGGTTCTGAGAACTATAGTTCATGTAAAAGGAGCATGATGATTGCACTTAATGCAATGAACAAACTCAAGATTGTCACTGGTGAAATGATTGAACCTATAGTTAAATCAGAAAAAAGAGCATTGTAGGAAAGAACAAATGATATGATCATCTCTTGGATCTTGAATACCATATCAGATCAGATAAGCAATAACTTGAATTTTGTTAATTTTGCTTCTGCTTTGTGGAATGAATTGTTTGAATACTATGCATAATTGGATGGGCATAGGATTTATCAGTTAGTCAATGATATTGTGAGTTTGAAGCAACAAAATTGTAGCATTAAGGTGTATTATCACAAACTCAAAGGGTTATGGGATGAACATGATGCTTTAGAGGCTCCATACTTGTGTAATTGTGCCTGTAGTTGTGAAAATGGCAAGAACAATGGTGATAGGGAGCAAAGAAAAAGATTGATTCAGTTTCTTATGGGGTTGGATGAGTGCTATTCAAACCTAAGGGGTCAAATTCTGTTATTACAACCATTACCTTTAGTTGCTAAGGCCTATGGTATGGTTAGACAAGAAGAGAAACAAAGAGAAGGTACTCTGCCTAAGTCTCTTGGATCAACATCATTCTTAACTCAATCCTACCAACAAACCAGATTCATAACTCAAACAGACCTGCAAACACTCCATATCCAAACAGACCCCAAACTGGAAGAAAAAGTACTTTCAGGCCTGGAGTGTATTATACCAATTGTTCTAAGGAAGGTCATAGTGCAGATGAGTGTTACAATTTAAAAGGATATCCAATTGGTCATCCCTTACATGGAAAATACAAACCTCCAGTGACTAGGAGTGTGAATGTGAATGACAACAGGAATCCTAAAGTGAATTTTGTAAGACATGATGCTGCAAGTACTTCAACTCAAGCTGAGGCAAGCACAAGTGGAATTGATGCAGTATTTGTCAGAATTTATCAACTTCAGAATCAGCTTAATCAAGTGATGCTTATGATGCAACAATGTCAGAAGGATCCACCATCTGGTAAAATCAATTCTTACACTATTAGAAGACATAAGTTTATTGCTTCTGTCATGTCTAGGTTTAAGACTGCTTGGGTAACAGATAGTGGGGCAACTGACCATATTTGCATCATTCTATCCATTATGCATGACACTTTTATCTGCAATCCACCCATACATGTCACTTTACCAAATGGTCAAACTGTTGAAGTTAAAATCTGTGGAAAGGTCAAAATCAATGCTGATATCACCCTGTTAAATGTTTTTTACATCCTATTTTTTGCCTACAACCTTTTATCAGTTAGCCAATTAACCAAACAAATGCCTGTCACTGCAATTTTCACCTCATTAGCCTGTTATTTTCAGGGTCTCAACAAGAGGATTGCTCATGGCAACCTCTATGAAGGACTCTACATCATTTACCCTGATCAAGTCACACCTACATCTCACACTTCTCTCTCAACAAACAGCAAAGACAGTACCATGTTATGGCATTCAAGACTTGGACACCCTTCCACTTCCACTCTTCAGCAAATCAAATCTATTTTTGTTTCTTGTAATGACATTTCAGAATGTAACATTTGTCCTTTAGCAAAGAATCATGCTTCTCCCTTTACTTTGAGTACCTCTCATGCTTCAAAACCTTTTGAACTCATTCATTTAGACATATGGGGGCCATATAAAACACCAACAATCAACAAATGTAAATATTTTTTGACCATAGTGGATGATTTTTCAAGAGCCACTTGGACCTATTTCCTTCCTACTAAAGATCATGCCACATCTCAAATCAAAACCTTTCATGCCTATGTTTTAAATCATTTTCATACACAAATTCAAACAGTCAGAAGTGACAATGGTTCAGAATTCTTAAACTCATCATTATCCATATTTTTTGACTATCATGGTATAATCCATCAAACCTCATGTCCCTATACACCTTAACAAAATGCAAGAGTGGAAAGAAAACACAAACAACTCCTTGAAGTGGCAAGAGCTCTTAGATTTCAAGCTAATTTTCCAATTCATTTTTGGGGTCATTGTATCCTTACTGCCACCTACCTCATTTACAGACTCCCATTAAAACCTATCCACAACAAAACACCTTTTGAATGCCTACATGGTACACCACCACCCTTAGATCACCTCAGAGTCATTGGTTGTCAAACCTTTGCACACCGGCACCTAAATGACAAATTTGAAGCAAGAGCAATCCCATCAATACTTATTGGTTACCCATCCTTACAAAAAGGCTACATTCTCTATAATCTTTACACCCACAAACTCTTTACCAGCAGACATGTCACCTTTCATGAAAATATTTTCCCATTTCACATTTCTCCACATGAAACATCTCCAACCAAACACTCCCATACACCAAATCCTGCTGAATCACCATCACCTAATACACTCAACAATCCACCTCAATTCAATCCACCATCTCCATCACCAACATCACCTACACCTTCTATCTCACCTACATCTTCCATTACACCTGCAACAACTCTCCCTGAGCAACCCACATATTCTACTTCAACTACTGTTCTCCCAAACACCACTTCACAAGTTCCTCTCACAGAACCAATTAACAACACAAACACCAATCCTACACAATCACCTAACATTAATCCTCCTCCTCCATCAAGAACCTCAACTAGAACCACTAAACTCCCAACCAAACTTCAAGATTATCAAATCAATCTTCCCTCATCATCCAAACATCACTTCACCAACTTTATTAATTATAACAACATTCACACACCATCAACTAGACATCTCATTAACACAATTAATATTATTACTGAGCCTCAATCTTATACTTAAGCAGTCAAAGACCAAAACTGGATAAAAGCAACTTAGAAGCTAACCACACTTGGACCATCACTGAATTACCTCCTGGTAAATCCCACATTATCTGCAAATGGGTCTATAGGATTAAATGTAAGGCAGATGGATCCATAGATAAATCCAAAGCTAGATTGGTAGCAAAAGGCCACACACAAAAGGAAGGAATTAACTTTCATGATACATTTGCTCCTGTTGCTAAAATGGTTACAGTTAGGGCTGTCCTAGTTGTAGCTGTTCAAAATCAATGGCATGTTGCTTAGTTAGACATCAACAATGCTTTCCTACATGGTGATCTTCCAGAAGAGATCTACATGAAAATTCCTCAAGGCTACACTCTTCCTTATTTTAAAAAAACAAGTGTCCGCCAAAGCTTCAAAATCATTGTATGGTCTAAAACAAGCAACAGAAATAATACCCTTAGATGACCATTTTCTTCAAACCATGATTCACTCAGGTTTATGCTGGTCACATCCTTGTTTACCTTCGAGTTTTGAGATTTTTCTATGTCTTATTGTGTTTGTGGTTGTCATTATTCTCATCATGCATCATTAACCACAACATTAACCAGTTAAAAACATTCAACTTCATAAGGAATTCAGCATCAAGGACATCATGGGAACACTCAACTTACTACCTAGGTATTAGATTACTCAGGAATTTATCTGTCTCATCATGTCATCAAAGAAATGACTCTTGAGCTTTTAACAATGTGTTGGATATTTTATGTTTCAAACCTTCATCTATTCCCTTTGATCCCATCATTAAAATAAACCATGATGATGGTGAACCACTTGATGACCCATCTCAATACAGAACCCTGGTTGGAAAACTACTTTATTTAACCATTACTAGACCTGGCATTTCTTATGCTGCACAAACCCTCAGTCAATTCATTTCAAAGTTCCCAAGACTCATCTCCTCAAAGCCCTCTTTTTAAGGTATTATATTACTGAAAGCATGTCATGGGTCAAGGTTTAATTTTCTAAACAAAGACCTCCTTAAACCTCAAAGTTTTCTGTGACAGTGATTGGGCTAGTTGCAGCTTCTCTAGAAGATCTGTTACAGGATATTGTATCTTCTTAGGATCTTGTCTAATCTCATAGAAGTCAAAGAAACAGACTATGGTTTCTAAAAGTTCCACTAAAGCAGAATATAGGGTTCTAGCTGATGCTATTTGTGAAGTCTCATGGTTAAAATGTCTCTTCAAAGATTTGGGTGTCACTACCTCTTCACCAACAACTGTTTACTATGACAATGCTTCAGCCATTGCCTTAGCATCCAATCCTGTTCAACATTCAAGGACAAAACACATTAAAATAGATTGTCATTTTGTAAGGGACAAACTCAGTAAGGTTTTACTTTCTACCTATTTCACATACTACTCAACATCAATTGGCAGATGTATTAATCAAATGCCTTTCTAAAGCCCCTCATTATCACTGTATCTCCAAGTTTGGCATATGTGATCCTTACACATTGCCAACTTGTGGGGGGGGGGTAATGCCATACCAAGTCTCAACCACTCAATTCTCAATTCTATTTCAAGAATCAAGTCTGCCAAGATCAAGAAGCAAATTCAGAACAAGCAGCAAAGGAACAGAACAAGTGTTCTTATTCAATGCAACAGTGTTTAAATAGTTTTGTTTGTAACAGAGTAATTAGTAGTTAATTTTGTCTAGTTTGTAACTGTAGGGTAGAAACTGTAACTTTTGTATTCTTTTGTATTTTGGCGGGATAATCAGTTAGCTATCTGATTTCCCTCTTCTCCTGTATAAAAGGAGACACCCTCTCCTTCATTTGTTAATTCAATAAAATTACAATGTTCTAGTCACTATCAAATTCTCTCAATTTAAGTTTCTCATTAAGCTTACTTGTTTCATCATCAACCTAAACTTATATTCAGAGCCCCAATCAAAAACAAAATCAAAGTGAAACGTGAGTGCAAATTTGAGGTATGCAGGTAGGTATCGATTTGTTTTGATTTGATGTTGTTTCTTTGTAAACCGAACTACAACTACACAACCTTGTATATAAAAGATATAATCTTTGAGTTTAATTATTGTGGGTTTCGGTTCAATCGATGACGAGTTCTATGTGTTAGATCTTTAAAGATCTGTTAAACTCAACTTTAGATCCTGAATCTTATTTCTTTTCTTTTGTTTTCATATAAGATCTATGACGAATTTGATTCTTGTTCTTGTTGAAGGAAGCAATAAATCTTTGATATCATTTCAAGAACAATGACGAAAAACTCTAAGATATTTGTTTAATGAAATTTTTGGTTTTCTATTCTTAAATTATTGAGTTGGTTGATGTTGTTTTTTGGTTTATTGAGTTGTTATTGTTGGGAAAATGTTACACTTTTATTAATAAAATCGAATTATAATACAATAAATTAAATTAACAGAAAATAAATAACTAAAAATTAAATAACAGACAAAAAAGGTAGAAGCAGAAGACATACACTATATAATGATAAGTAAATAAAAGCAGTAAAAGGTCATGGAATGAGGCTCGTGTTTAACACGATTCCCTTAAAACAGATTCGTCGTCTGTTTCCCATGGTACAACGTCCAAAGCTGTTGTACAGCCGAACCTAACAAACTTGCTTGAAAAATCACGAAAGCAGTCGTACAATTCTGATCGAAAGGATGGCTGGAACTTGGTTTCTATGGAGCTGCATATTTAGTTGTGTCTAAAACGAATGAGACTAGGCAGTCCTGCATAGGATAGGTAGGTGTGACCCTTTGAACCTTACCTTGTGAGATTCACTTAGTCTCCTAGATCTGAGTTGACGCGATGTCCTTGAACTCAACATCTATTTACGTAGACGACAATACACACTCACACAAGACTCTCCCTGACCTTGTCAAGTCCTCATAGTCGTGCTCGTTATGGTCATGAACACTAGCCTGGTTTTGCAAGAGCTCTTAGGAATTGCGCCCTACATAATTCCCTTCGAAGCGACCCCACTTCTCTCTCACATAGGTGATTTCATCCTGAATCATTAAAAACATATGTTTTGTGATTTCATCTTGAATCATTATGCTTTGTGATTTTATCCTGAATCATTAAAGCCATATGTTTAACCTCAACAAGTCACATTTGTTATAGGAATGGACTAGGATGCTACAATTTTAAGTAACACCCTATATTGACGTAACTTCCCTCACATTTCTATGATTAGGTTGTCCTATTAAACCCAGATCTTAGGATCTCCAGTCAACTGGGTTAGGTTTTCCTTCATAGAAACTCATTCCTTTAAGGCTTTAGTCACATTACTTTAGACGACTCTCTAACCAACTCTTTGCTTAAGCCTTTCGTAAGCGGATCCTCGATGTTATCCATTGACTTTTAGTCAATTGTGATAAGTCTATTTGAGAGTAGTTGTCGCACCAATCACCATAGATGATGAATATGTCTCGACTTACCGTTTTACATTGTGATATGAGCTCTATCAAAATTCAATTGACTATCACACTTTATAAACATGGTCGTTACCGGTTTACGCCATGTTGGTATGTCCTTTACGAATTAACGTAAATATCCCGCATATTCTTAAATTTATCTTAAATGATGAATTTATATTTCATCATAGATTTAGCTATAAGCGTCTGTTTGAAATACTTTCAAGATTTCTAAGACATAGTTTTCCACTTAGCGTAAATACATCCGCTCTAGTGGATCAAATCCGTGTTTGCATTGCTCTATCTTTTAATAGCAGCCGGATATCTTCCTTAATGAAATCATAGTACTCATGTAATACTTATTCAAATGGTCCCCACTTGAATTACTGGTATATCTACTTAACTTGGCAATAAGTTCTAAATCAAGTCAGACGCACGTCATTAGACACATAAGATGCCAAATACTCTTTGAGTATTCAAAATGGGCAACACCTTTAGATAGGGGTACACATATACATTCATTAATTTCGAATCCACATTCTTACATGATATGGTGAAATTTGATGTCCTTGTTTTGGAGCTTTCCTTAAGTCATATAATGACTTAATTCTTCATTATCAATCTCCTTTTATCCTTAGTGTTTGAATTCGTTATAACCCCTGAAATTGGGATCAATCATTCATTGA
>BQNB010054043.1:0-34813 GCA_026074375.1 Tanacetum coccineum | reverse complement strand
ATCGTCATGTGCATTATCATCTTCTTGATCATTCTCATCATCGTCATGGTTATCATCATCTTCTTCTTCCTGGGTAGTCTTATGAACGTCATGTTTCTCTGCATCGTCGTCATCTTGATCTTGCTCATCATCTTGATCATCGTCGCTTGATTTCCAAGATATATCATCCTTTTGTTCATGGAGGAGTTCATCCTGAACCCATGGCATAATACTCCTTGTAGGATTTAGAGTTGCGGATGTCCTCATTGGTTAATGCCACTGGCAAGATAGCTCCGTACAACTGAGTGGCTTCATTCCTTGATATAACATTGATTGTAGAAAACATTGGGTCATCTCTGGCATAGTGCCAATTGACGACTAACTTGGTGAACCGAGGATAGTACATCGCACTGCCCTTCTTCGTATTTTTGTTCTCAATCTTGAAAATAAAGTCCTCCCACAGAAGATATGCATAATCAACGTTCTTCTTATTGTACATACCCAAGATTTGAGATCAATTGTTAAATCCTTAAGCGATGTTGTTCGACAGCATGTTCCATTTGATAAAAGACTTTTTGGACATCAGCAAGTTCTTCAACCAAGTATCAGTTAAAGTTATTGAAGATATCTTTTAAATTTTTTATAAACGGAATGATTTCATCTCGAAAACAAGCCTTTGTATGTTCAAACCCCCACGTGCCCTCAGTGATAGCTGTGGCAGTGGTTCTTTCTTTGACAACCAAATCAAAGCCAGTAAGATAGCGTTTGAGCTCTTTCAAGCTAGTATACACCATACTTACTTTTGGAAGTTCTTTTGGAACCTCAACTTTGATGGTTATGGAAGAATGAGAGTCGCTTTCCAATAGGCATGTTCACTATATAAATCAGATTATCGAACAAATCATTTGTTGTAATCGTTATTAAGAATAGCATAATTAATGGGTTTAGTGTTCACTTTATGTTTTACAACCAATGGATCTTTTTCTTTCAAAAGCATTTTTGAACGACTCTTTTCACAAAGCATTAATGTTTCATCAGAATCAGGAATCACAATAGTATCCATTTTAAGAATGGTATTTGATAGTTGTTAAACTATACATACTTAAAAAGGCCCAATTCAACCCAAAACGGATCAAAAATGGCAAAAATGTGCTTGTTTCGTGGAATGATCATAATAAATTTTGGATTTAGTCATCATATGAACAGTTTGCGCATATTGACCTCTTTGAAAATGATATTAATAAGGTTGCTAATATTCTTTTTCTAAGCAATTTCTCTATCAATATTTCTGTTTTCTTTCATTTTTAAATCATTTTTATCCTTTTCTTGCACTTGTTCAGAAAGATTTTGCTTAAGACGTTCAATCTCGGCATACTGTTCATTTGATCCTGAAAAACAGTTCTCAACATTTTGTATTTCTTTCAAATCTTTAACCTTTTCTTTATATCTGTCAAGCTCGGTAATCAAAGCTTTATTGGCACTTTTATATTCCAGATTAACATTGATGCAGTTCATCACTTGGGTATTTAATTGTTCAAACATAGATAATATCAGTGCATCTTGTTAAGCAGAAGAGTTAAAATTCTGGATAGTTTCTTGTTGTGTTTCACTCAGATACTGAGAATAAGGAATGATATTGCTATCACTGGTTATTTCAGTTTCTGTCTAATCCACATCATTAGACTGTTCAGAATACGTCATTATCTGCTCACTTTGATTGATTAAATCATAGGCCAGATTATCCGGATTGTGTACCTCAGTGAGTGCATCTGAGCCATTCCTGGAAAGATTCGCCATGAGAGCAATCTTGGCTGAGTTAAGTTCATCACAATCAGAGTCATAGGCATCCAGATCATCGACTTGATAAGCAGCATTGTGGGTAATGACAGTCTGAGAGGTTTGAGTGTCAGGAAGTCCTGGATCTGCCAAAAATGCTATTTCTTCCTCTGTTAAAACTTGACCACTTGCTTGAGCTTGAACTAGCAACACTTTATCATTGAACTACGTTTCATCCCTTTTCCTCTTTCGCTTAGTACACTGCTTGGCAATATGACCCTCCCTGTTGCAATTGTAACAAATGACAGTCCTTTGTTTCCCCGTGTTGCTTCCACTTGCTCCATGTGTGTATTTTCTCGTTGTTCCAGCAGCATAAGTAGTTTATCTCCCCTGAACAGGTTGCACAGTTACTTTTCCATCATAGATGGTAGCTTGTTGACGAGGGTTTTACGAAGTCCTTAGCTGATTGTTGGTAGTAGGATATTGGGATGTGACAACAGCAGTTAAGAATGACATCATGTGATTGATCGCATCAATTGGATCATCCCCTTTTTGAAACACTGGAACAATTAGACCCGAGTTTGGTTGGGAAAATTCAGATTTTTGATGTTGGTAAGTTGTGGGAGCATATTCCAATTGTGGGATGGATGGTTGTCGAGAATAAACGTTGTGGTGAACTGAAGATTGGTACTTATTTGATGGATAAGTGATTGAAAGAGGTGTTGATTGATTGGTTGTGAATTGTGGAGTCTGATAAGGTGTTACAAATTGTGAAGACGGATATGGTGAAACATGATGCTGAAGTTAAGAGTTCGGGAGAGTGTGTAGATGAGATTGATAAGTTGACGGAGGTAATTGGTGAGAAGCAACTAAAGCAAGAGGATCAGAGTTACGTTCATGTATCAAACGAACTTCATTTGCATGTCTTTCGTATTGTTGCAGGTGAGCATGAAGTTGATCAACATTGGTAGTATGCAAGTCTTTGACCAATTTAACATCAGTAACAAATTTGCTCCATTCATCAGGAAGAGTGTTTAAAAACTTGGTGTTAACTTGAAATTGCTCCAATGGCATCTTGTAGATGTTCATATCATTGAGTAGCAGAGTGAACTTCAAGTAATACTCGTGTAACGACTCTCCTTTCTTGTAAGTGAACTTATCGAATTCATCATACAACTTGCATTCTCGTTCTTGTTTTGTTAACGGCGTTCCTTACATTAGCAGTTTAATCTTCTCCCAAAGATCTTTTACAACACGATGTTGACTCACAAGAGCATAGATTTCAGTTGGAAGGCCTTGGAGAATGATGTTTATTACTTCGATGTCACAATCAGCTTGAATGGCTTCTGCGGGAGTCAGTTCAACATATTCCTTAAGTCTTGTTACTCCATCCTCAGTGATTGAAGGCCAAACGAGTGGTCCTTTTTCAACAGAGGCAAGAATCATTCTTCCATGAGGTCTATTCAACATATACAGTTCCATTCGGCTCTTCCATGAATCATACAAGTGTTTTTCAAGCATTGGTGGTTTGTTGTCTCCTCCTGAAAGAAGTGACTTATCGGCAAGAGTCGTCATTGTGGTATCAAAAAGATTACAATTTGATCGATCGGTGGTAGAAAGAAATTGTGTTTGGTTATGTGTTTGTTGAGTCTTGAAATAAATCTTGAAACTACACGGGATTTTACGATTCTTGACAAAACCGGGAAAACAAGAAATTGTTTCACGGGATTTTACAAGTCAAAGAAATAACCGTATAATTTAAAAACGAGTTGTTAAGTTTAAACTTAAGTTGGTTTCACTAGTTCGGTTGACAAAGTTTAACTAGTTCGGTCCTACTCGTTCGGTCCTGCTTGTTCGGTTGTCACTAGTTCGATTGACAAAGTTTAACTAGTTCGGTCCTACTCGTTCGGTCCTGCTTGTTCGGTTGTCACTAGTTCGATTCCTCTTGTTCGGTTCAAAGTAAAGGACTCGTTCGGTTCCAACGTGAGTAAAGCTCGTTCGGTTCACTTGTTCGGTTCCTACTAGGAAACAACTCGTTCGGTTCTAACTGAGATGAGCTCGTTCGGTTCAAACTAGAATATTCTAGTTCGGTGATCTCGATCGGTTATCTAGTTCGGTTGACTTGTTCGGCTTACTCGTTCGGTTTACCTGTTCGGATCACCTACTTGTTCGGTCCTAACTTGAAACTCAAATTTTCAAAACTAAAAAAAAACTTTTTTTAATGGTTTTTAGCAAAAATTCTTGTACAACTAGTGTTACTAACCCTATAGGAACAATAAAAATGAAAACTTTAAGGTTTTTAAGCCAAAAATTTTGAATCACTATTTTGCTCTTTGTAAAGGTTTTTGAACACAAATCAAACACAAAAACTAAACACACCACTCCATGGCTCTTGATACCAATTGTAGAAACATGTAATCTTATGATCAAACCAAGAATAAGAGAGAGATGTGGGTTGTGATGTTAGAGGGAGAGAATGGATGGAAAATGGATGAAGTGTATAATAATAAATGTGTAAAAATGGAACAACCAACCCCTCTCCAAGGCTAGGAGAGGGTTTATATAGGTCCTATAGGCCGGCCCATAGGCTATGATGGGCTTCCCATGGGTCTTGGGCCACACTAGATTACTAATCTAATCATTACATAAACTACGAGCTAAGACTATTACAACTTGAAAGTGACCTACACTTTTTGTGTTTCCAACAACAAGCCTTAAAAAGCTTAAATACCATCTTGGCCAATTTGACAATGTGGTGAAAAAGCAGATCACGCTCGATGCTTTAACAGAAGGGGAATGGGGGTTTGAACACACTAAAGATGTTTTTCCAAAAGTAATAATTCCATTTTAAAGACTTTAAAAGACATATTTAATGTTTTTGATAAAGATCTTTTAAATAAGGTAACGGAAGTACAAACAGTTTTTAACCAGATGGAAGCTGCTATTCAACAGTGTCATATAGACAAAAGTGCTTTGAAATTCAAAAGAAACAATTTTTGATTGAAAACGATCGACTCTTAGATCAAATCAATTCTCAAAATATTGTGAATATTGTTGTGAATACTTGTGTGAATTTGAATACTTCTGTGAGTGTACATTCTTCTGTTGATATAAATGATTCTGTAAAATATGTGGAAATGTGCAACAAGTGTCTCAAACTTGAAGCTGAGCTTATCAAACAACACAACATGGTTGAAAAAGATGAGTATAATAGACTTTTGAAAAGCTTTTCTAAACTTGAACAACAGTGCATTTCTCTTGAACTTGCAATGCAACTCAATAAAGAAACTTTTCAAAAGAATAACACATTTGTAAACCTAACTGAACCTTAATTTGATCAATTGTTTGAATTAAACAATTTGAAAGCTGAGCTTCAAGCAAAATACATAACAATCGAGAAGTTAAAGACAAACACTAAACGTTTGAATAAAACTTACACCACAAACAGTGTGAAAAAGGACATAGATGAGATTGAGACCATCAACATTGAACTGGATCATAAGGTGACAAAACTAATTAATGAGAATGATCATTTGAAACAAACTTATAAACAACTCTATGATTCAATTAAACCATCACGTGTTCGGGCTAAAAAACATGCTGAATCTTTGGTCAATAAATTAAATCAAAAGTCTGTTGAAATTACTGATTTAAATGCTCAACTCAAGGAAAAGGTTTTTGTCATAACAACATTAAAAAAATGATCTTAGGAAATTCTAAGGAAAAGACATAGTTGACAATGCTGCCCAAGCATCAAATGCTACCACTATTGCTCTAGGAATGTATAAGCTTGAACCAGTAACTTTGGCTCCTAAGGATAAGAATAATAGGGAAACTCACATATATACTACCTTAAGCACACTATAGAACAAGCTACTATTCTTAGGGAGATAGTTGAACAAGCCAAATCACTAAACCCTTTAGATAGTGCATCTTACTCTGCCTATAAGTATGTTAAGCTAATTTAAGAGTTCCTAGGATATGCTAGAGATACTAACCAAATATTCACAAACCTAGTGAGAAATTAGTTACTGTCACAAAATAAAAATAGTTAGATTTGCTGAACTCATCATATCATCATGCACATCCCAAAAACAGTTAGGTTCTTCCGAAACAAAGACCAAACAGACCTCTAACAATTCTGTCTCAACCTTTACAGGAGTAAGCCAGTCTACTAAATCTAGCAGGTCAAAGTCTACAGACAATACAAAGAATGATAGAATCCTGTAGATTTCAAGTAGTACCCAGAAGAAGAATAAGGTAGAAGACCACTCTAGGATAGTTAAGTCTTGTTTGAATAAACCGATTTGTGTTGTTGAACCATCTGGAAATGCAAATATGCAACATTCCAAATTAAATAAAAATTCTGAGCTAATGTGCGTTAAATGTAATAGTTATAACACCCTGTGTTTTCAAGTCATTGACAACATCAATAAATCCACAATGTACCTTTTGTATTGTACGCGTTTGCTTGAAATTGTAAACGTTAGGTTAAATCGCGTACGCCAAAAATTTACGTTCATTGTAAACGGGCATCAAACAATTAAATGTTTACATCAAGCAAGGGATATATAATTATTTTGAGGATAATTATTAACTTTGTTCATTTTATTTTTATCGGATACGTAAAGTGTATACGTTTCGCGATAAAATGCGTTTAGGCACTCCCGGAACCACAAAAACTTTTCTACGCTTCAACAAATACCCACGTTTATACCCAATACCCAAAATTTACTCAATATTATCATACATAAGCCCTTATGGCCGGATATAGAGAGAAAGAACCAAGAAAATGCAAGTTGAGAACACATTTCCATGTTTTCATGGGATGTTCTCAACTATTAGGGGACATTTACCATTTCTATCATACTTTGACCAAAGACTAGGACCAAGGCCATCCCTAAGACTTCCTTTATGTTCCCTTGACTAGTCCACTAAGGTCACGTGAATACTTGACTTGCATATTTGACCACTAAGTCACGTGAATACTTATTACTTGCATATTTTGACCACTAGGTCCCTTTAAATACATAATTACAATATTCTTGAGATATGACAAGTGCATATATAGATTAAACACGTTTAGATATCTACAACATGTTAACTGGAAAACCTTTGTTAACACTCACCTGGCCGTAAATCCAGCTGACTGATTCTGATTATGCCTCGAGCACCTATATCATAATAGATGCACGCATATGATATTAACACACAACTTTACATTTAACATAAACATGACATGGAAAACTAGCTATTAACAACATGAACACGCTAAGAAATCTTGAACTAGCTCTGGCAAGAGTCACGCCAAACATGCACTTTTATGCTCGCGAACAAGCTAAGCTAACTAAGTCTTACCACTTGATTCTATATTTTCATATCATAAATCCTACCCACGTAGGTTGAGAACATAAGCTATAATACATATATATCTGGAACTTGCAATAAGTACCATCTTATATCATAATTATCCAAACACTTAACAAAACAATGCGAGTAATGCTGTCATTTCTGCAGCAGCCTGCAAATGACTTGTTTTGACTCACTTAATAACAAAACCAGCTCATAAGGCTATTTTTCCATGAAACTAGACTCTTTTCCCTTTCTAAAAATGTAAAGCGCACTCCGGGAGGAGCTATGGTTAAGTATGTGTGAATTTTCAAAGTTCAGCTTGCTGCACTTTTATGAATCTGACCCGCTGCACTAAATTGAGTTTTACACTAATTTAACTATTGAATCGGCCAAAACTCTAAACATAACGAATAAATTAGACACCTTAGGCTTTCTAGAAAGTCCGGCCATGAGTAAATACAAGCTATTATCAATATTTTGTGGTCTTTCTAACATGACTAACTGATTCTGAATTTTCTGCAATTCAATTAACATCATATATATCAAATTCTCATTAAGGGGGCGTTTGGTTCCACTTTTAATTCATCAAGAATACATCATAAACATCTTAACATGGTTATATAACCCAATTCCCTTGAAAAATCTCATATGATCATACCATGTAACAACCGTAATTTTGAAATTTGATTATGACTATTTTACCCTTTGACTTTTCGGGTCCGACTTGACTTTTTGACTGTTGAACTTTTAATTTTCACCTAAAAACGATTACCGCGTAACCGGTAATTTTTTGAAACATATTTAAATAATAAATCACATTTATTATTACATATCTCTCATGTGCAAATTATTTTAACTTATTTGACTTGAAAACGAGAAGATATATGTTATTCTATAAGTTCGACATTTAAAAAAACGACCCTCTAAATCAATTTTCACATGCTGACTCTAAAGAAATTTGGATGTTAAACAACGACATTCCAGACAACTTTTTAGTTTTACCCGAGACACGAAACCTAGCAGAAAATGACTAAAATAGCTCGCAAAGTTTTGAACACCGCACGCAGCACGTACCGACACAAAAATAATTAAATTATATTTAATTATCACTTTTATTAATAAAAAATTTATAAATTATTTGTCATATTATTGCAGAAAAACGTTATTAAAAACGCAAATGTTCGAGTCAAATTGTATTTTTACGAACAAAGTTTACCCGAGATATCCAATGACTACCAAATAAATAATAAACATTTTAAATAAATTTTATAAAACGTTTATGAAAACTAGTCATGTAAATACTCATATTTTATGGAAAAATCATTTGGAACGCAATGGCGCAAGTTTCGTGTTTTAAATTATCCGTTAAGTGGCTTAAACGAGTCCCGAACCAATATTTTACAAAAGTTACAACTTTTGGTCCTATGGTATAGTTACAGCACTCACCCCTAACCTATTCTACAAACAGCGACATTTGTTTTTTAACTTTCAAATATATATATTATAATATATATATAGTTAATATATAATAATATAGAAATATATATATAGTATATTCAACGCCATTAGGGCTTCATCATTTGGTTAACCTAGCCACACTCACACATTCCACTCTAAAATAATCCGCCCGCCTTCGGCCAGCCGCCAACCAGTCCGATCACTTGAAAAAACCGCAGCCACAGACATCCCAGATCCGGTACACCACAACTACGCCCCATCTCCTACCACAAATGCCCGACACCAACATCACCATCTCCCACCACGCAAAAATAAAATTAAAAAAACCAACCCACCACTATCACCTCATCACCAACCACACCACGGCCACCAACCTACATCTACGCGCCACGACATCCACGACCATCATCTCAGATCCACCATCCTCATCACTCATTATCATCATTGTAACCGACGTCACCAACGCTGCCATTATCCAACCGATGCCACACTAACACCGCCGACCACCATCCTCGAGCCACGCACCCACCACCAATCGTCCCACCACCAACCTAAGGGCGTGTTTGGTTTTAAAAACTGCACCAGAGGGTGCGTTTGTTTTCTTATAAGCACCAAGGGTGCGTTGGGTTGAAGACACGACCCAAAAGGGTGCGTGTGCTTTACCAGAATCAGCACCAAAGGGTGCGTTGGGTTTGGCAGATTCAACCACCAAGGGTGCGTTTGGGTTTTCCACATAAGTTGCGTTTGGTTTCCAAAAAAAGAATAGTCAACCAAATGGTGCGTTGGTTTTCTGTTTAAACGCCTCGGCGGGGTGTATGGATCCGGGTTTAGAGTTCGGGCACATTTAGGAGTTCGTGTTGGATTTGTATAAATCGGCTATTAAATCATATTCAAGTTTTAGTAAAATTGGAAACGGATATAATGTGGATAAATTGGTTATATAAAAGTCTATATAATTATTTTCATTTTTTGGAGTTTTATAAATTTTAGGGTGCGTTTGGATTGGGTTAAATCTCCAAAAAAGGGGCGTTTGGTTTGCAATTATAACCTTAAGGGCGTTTTGGTACGTTTAACACACCCCCCCAAGACGAGGTCTGGACGAATACGTGTCCGAGGTACTGACAGTCATAACAATCCGAACACAAAGCAATAAAGAACGACCACTAATCATGGACGTTTGAAAAAGTGTACTCGTTGCATAAAAGAAAATTTAATTAAGTTTTACAACCGATCATATGAGAGTTAAATGTAGCGGAAGCATAACAAAGTTTGACAATGACAACGAGTATATAAATAGATAAGTTCTGAAATTGGCGAAGTCACATAGCACATAGACTCCATTTAGCATCAAGAATCAAGCCAAGCTAAGCACCATAGAAAACCAGTTTTAAAACGTCAACATAATGTTGGTGAATTCATAGGTTTAAGTTAATACAAGAGTGGACCACAAGATTTCAAAACGCATGCGACTACTATAACAGATACAACATCACATAAAAAGTATTTACTGTTACGCTAAGCTCATGACACCGATGCTAATAACAACAGGGCATATCGTATCATGCCACAAAGTATTCCTGCCCTAACTGGTGTCCCAAACCAAAGACCACCACAACGCACAATCGACATGACATATATCTGTTTGTTCTTCGTTAAGTGGAACCAAAGCAGATAGGGATAATTAGTCCCAATAGATCTATTTACGCATTCGCGCTCACTTAACCAATCCAATTGGCCATAGGTGACTAACGGTTCATGATAATTCGGGCAATAGTGGTTTGTAAGCAACTTAGGCAACACATAAACATGTAAAACTCACGTTAAGAACTTGTGTCCAATTTTAAAAGCAAACAATGTTTCTCACCCCAAAGTATAAAGCATTTGAAAATCGGTAAAACGTGGGGCTATGAACTCACCTTAAGCAAGTGGTGAATCGATAATCAACGAGGAAGGAGTAAAGCCGAAAGGTCCTACACGCGACCTAAATAAATGACGCTTCTTAGGTAAGCGAAAGATAATCGAAACTTGTACGACACGCTTTCAAGAGAAAAGACATCCATATGTGTTTGTGCTTTAGTTTGTTTAATAAAGTATGACTAAATAAAATTATAGAGTTTTTCGTCAAGTCTTGGCGTTTATCCAAAAATTACTACTTTTAGAAAGTTTCTATTTTAGGAAAGTTTTTAGTTTCAAGACGTTAATACCGTCCCCTATATTTGTTAAGTTTCCATATTTTCAAAATGCGCTAACTAACCATAATCGCTAAACTTTTTAAGTCTCGATTCGCTAATTTTAACGACAAACTTACTATTTTTAGTAACTTTATCGCTTTTCCTAAAATATGTTAATGACGTCTTTAAATGATGCTAATTTATATATATGTTTCGCTAGAGTTTAGAAAGTCCAAAAATGTCCGAATGTGTCCGAAAACCCCTTTTACTATTCACATCAGCACACTATTCATTGTTTTGCCAAAAAATATTTCAAGTTCATTTGGCTATAACTTGGCCGTTTTAAGTCCGATTTTAAAGTGCGATATGTGAAAAACTATCTATTCGAAACAAGCTCTTCAAAAACTACTTTTACGCCTAATGAAGACATTTTTAGGTCGCTCAAAACCCACAAAAACAATTTTTCGATAAGCAACATGTCTTTTCATAAATACCCCAAAAATCATCCAAACGCGCAACATAGTGCTGTATTATTCTAGCCTAATCCCGATCACTACTAAACCAAACCAACAAAAACCCCTACTTAATCCGAACCTAATCCTCTCATTTCATTTTTGCACACACTTTTCAACTCATCTCACCATAACTATAAAAACAACAAACCTAATACTTCATTTTTATAAAAGTTGTCAAGAACTTTTATCATTTCCTTTTTTAAAAAAGTAAACACTAACACATGATTCTTAAACTGAAAATATTCATAAGCATAAAAGAATGAAACAAGAGATGACCAATAAAAACTTCCAAGTAATGACGAAAAACAAGTAGAGAATCACAAATCAATACCCAAGATGACAAGATCTATAAACCAACTTATAAAAGCTTGAAACCCTAACTTTACGATTCTTGAAAACTCTTGAAAATGGAAGGTTTAAGGTTTCAACAACCTTAGATAGTCTTGGAAATGATCTTGGTATACTTGTATCTTGCTAAAAATCAAAGTTATGGATTGGGATTATGTGTATGTATATGCCGTGAGCTAGGGGAGCACCAAAGGAAGAGAGAAAACTTTTGGGAGGCTAAAGAATGAATGATAAACCCTAAGTTTGTGAGTGGGTGTACTGCTTATATAGAGCTAAGACTGAATCCCAAGTGACCAAGTGACTAGCAATTTTGTGCATCCAAGGTCCTAAAGGGTCATAGTGGGCGTCCGGCTATATAGCCAATGAGGGAGGACAATTGTTCAAGCCAACTTTGACTCCAAGTTTAGCTCATGGCTTGGTCTTGGCTCACCAATAATGGTCCAAGTGTGTAAGAAATAGCATGCATGCAAGTCACTAGACAACAAAGTTTCATTTTTCTTCACCAGAATAAAAATCAAGAATGCATTGGTAATGTTTTCAAATTTTGTTAGTGGAGCAATAAATGATTTTAATTTCAAGTCCCAAGCTTGTCCACAACTAAATTTTCGAAGTATGAGGTGAGTCTTAAGTATGAACACGAAATTTGTACTTAGGGATATAAAATTATCGATAACTGAGCGTTTACAACGAAAAAGATTATCGAGTTTATCGGAGTTCCGTTTTGTGTCAAAAAACACGAAAAACGCAATTTAAAAGATAAAACCCTAAAATTAATATCGGAAGTGATTAAAAATCACGAAACACTTAGAAAAGTTAAAATATCTCATATAAGGCCTAAATTTATTAATAACCGATGCCGGGACGCGCCCGATGACATTTTTTAGATTTACGCGGTTTGACTTCCCGGTAAACTGTCAGATTCAAACGTAACGTATAAAAGTCAAAAGTAATGATCGAAAAAGTTTAAAAATATTGACCTGAAATTTGCGGGGTGTGACATCCTTTCCCCGTTAAAAGAGATTTGTCCTCAAAGCTCAAGACGTAGCTTGAGACGCGGATTCAGGGTTAGCGAAAAGGTGAGGGTACTTTTTCTGCATTTGGTCTTCGCGCTCCCAAGTATACTCGGGACGTCTTCTTGAATTCTAACGGACCTTCATGATTGGAATGCGACTTTGCTTCAAAATTTTAACTTCGCGGTCCATAATTTCAATCGATTCTTCAATGAAATTGAGCTTGTCGTCGACGTAGATTTCGTCCAACGGAATAACGAGCGGTTCGTCGGATAAGCACTTCTTAAGGTTTGAGACGTGAAACATACCATGAACATGACTTAGTTGCTCGGGTAACTCAATTCGATATGCAACCGTTCCAACCTTAGCGAGAATCTTAAAAGGTCCAATGTTACGAGGGTTCAGCTTTCCCTGTTTGTCAAAACGTATCACTCCTTTCCAGGGTGATACTTTCAAACATAACCATATCCCCAGACTTGAAACTCCAATGGCATAATGTCTCCTATATCATGTAGCTCCTTGTCGAATTTTTCCCCCCCCACGGGAAGCTTTGTAGAACGATGCCTTGATTTGGATGATCTTCTTTGTTGTTTCACGAACAATTTCTGGGCCAGTGAGCTGAGCCTCTCCCACCTCAGCCCAACAGATAGGTGAACGGCATTTGCGACCATACAACGCCTCAAAAGGTGCAACTTTAATAACTCGTATGATAGCTGTTGTTGTAGGAGAACTCTATCAATGGTAGATGTCTGTCCCATCCCTTTCCGAAGTCTATCACATACGCTCGTAGCAGTGTCTTCTAACGTTTGGAATGGGCCTCTTCACTTTGACCATCTGTTTGTGATGTAAGCATACCATATGGGGGGGGGGGGGGGGGGGGGGGGGGAATGGTGTACCTAGGGCTTTTGTTCAACGATTTCTAAAATTGAGACCGTAAACTTACGTCACGATCAGAAATATTCAAAACTGCACTCCATGTCTCGGACTACTTCTTCAAGTATTGTCTCGTTAACTTCTCATTGAGGATCGGTTTCCTTCATTGGTAAGAAATGAGCAGATTTAGTGAGTCAATCGACAATAACCCAAATCGTATCTTTCCTACTTGCCGTCTTTGGAAACTTTGTTACAAAGTCCATAGTTGTATTCTCCCACTATAATATTTGGCTATACCAACAAACCAGATGTTTTTTGGTATTCTGCCTTAACTTTTGCACAAGTCATAGCATTTACTGAACAAAAGAGCAATTTCTGCTTTCATGTTGGGCCACCAGTATAGCTTTTTTTCAAATCTTGGTACATCTTGTCCATCCAGGGTGGATTGAATACTTAGACTTATACGACTCGTGAATCAAAGTTCTCAAGTTACCAAATATGTAATCCAACATCATTCTTCAAACACAATGCACGTGGCACTAGATCTGAATCATTGCCACACAAATCTTCTGTTCCATAATTCTCTTCCTTTCTTGCCCCAACCTGAGCATTCAAGAACTGCACAGGGAGGTTTAAACCAATTGTCATAACCAAGGCTCGAACTCGTAGTGGCTTAGGTCTACTCTTTCGGCTCAACGCATCAGCCACCATATTCGCCTTTCCCGGGTGATAACGTAACTCACAGTCGTAGTCACTTAACAACTCTAACTATCTACGTTGTCTCATGTTCAAACTCTTTCGATCTAGAATATTGTAGGCAAACTCTTATGGCCAGTGGACAAAAGCCTTCGTGCCGTAAAGGAATCCTCCACATCTTGAGATCGAACACACACAGCTTCCAAATTCCTAAATCAGGTGTCCGTTGGTTCTTCTCATGATTTTTGAGTTGGTCTGGATGCATAAGCTATGACTTGCTTCCTTCTGCATCACACTCGCGCCTAATCCCCTGTGATAAGCATCACAATATACTATGAAGTTTCACTTCCTTTGGGTAATGCCAAAATTGGTGCACGTACACAACTTATTGCTTCAATGTCTGGAAGCAGTTTCTCTTTTTCACCCCATGAACTTTACACTTTTCTGAGTCACTTTGTCATGAGGCTATGGCAATCTTGGAGAAACCTTCGATAAAATCGTCGGTAGTAACCGACAAACCTAGAAATTGGCGAATTTAGTTGGAGCCTTGGTAATTCCATCCTTTGATTGAACTCAATCTTCGCTAGGAATCAAACGTGAATGCCTTCATAATCAATCAGGTCCAAGAAAATTGTCCCTCGACAGCCAAAAGGTCGCACTTCGAGAACGTAGCATACAATTCTCCTTCATGAGCAACTCCAAAATTAGTCCATAATGTGCATCATGTTCCTCTTGGGTCTTCGAGATAGATCAAGAAATCATCGATGAACAACGATCACATTTTCTAAGTATGGTCGTGCATACTCCGGATTATTAATCCATGAATACTGTCGGCGCGTTAGTCAACCCGAAAGGCATCACTTGGAACTCGTAGTGACCATAGCGGGTCCTAAACGCCGTCTTTGGATATCCTCGTCACGAACTCTGAGTTGGTGATAACCAACCCTCAAGTCGATCTTCGAGTACACACATGATCCTTGCAACTGATCAAACAAGTCGTCGATTCTCGGAAGTGGGTATCGATTCTTTACAGTAAGCTTGTTAAGTTCACGGTAGTCGATACACATCCGAAAAGAGCCGTCTTTCTTTTTGACAAACAAAACTAGAGCTCCTCAAGGTGAGGAACTTGGTCTTATAAATCCTTTGTCAGAATGTTCTTGCAATTGAGCAGACAATTCTTCCATTTCTGACGGTGCTAATCTATACGGGGCTCGAGCTACAGGTGCAGCACTTGGGACTAAGTCAATTTGGAATTCAACTTGTCGTATTGGTGGTAATCCAGGTAAGTCTTCAGGAAAGACTTCTGGAAAGTCCCATACAGTCGGCACGTCTTTGAGTCGCTTCTCCTTAGACTTGTCTTTGTTTTCTTTCATCGTAACCTACGCCAGAAATAGTTGACAACCTTTCTCCATATACTTCTGGGCCTTTACACACGATATAATGCTTAACGTTGATTTCTTCTCCTTGTCACTTTTGTCTCCTTGAACGATCAGAATTTCATTTCCGTAAGGAATACGCACTATCTTCTCGTCACAAACAATCACTGCATGATTCTTTGCTAACCAATCCATGTCGATGATAACGTCGAAACTACCCAAATCTATGGGCATCAGGTTGATATTAAATGGATGTCCTAACAATCTTAATGTACAGCCTCTAAGCACAATGTTGGTTTCTGAAGTTCTTCCGTCAGCTAGCTCGATAGCTTAACTAACGTCTAAGGCATAGGGAATGATATCTAGCAGTGCACTAAAAGTATTTGATACGAAACTTCTATCGGCACCCGAATCAAATAACATATAAGCATGATGATCGTTGAGAAGGAACGTACACGTGATAGTGTTGGAACCCGGGTTAGCGTCACCTCCTCCCAGGACATATGCTTTACCTCTTGCATCAGGAACTCTTGCTTTGTTCCCACGGTTTTGGTTCTTGACTTTGGGATAATCCTTCCGGTAATGTCCTTGTACTCCACATTCAAAACACGTAACAACTCCCTGATTCGGCCCTAGAGTTCCTTGAGTAGTTACAGTCACAACAGATATGCAATCCTTAGCCAGATGTCCAACCCTCTTACAGTTACGACACTTAGTAGTACACTGTCCTTCGTGGTGTAGCTTACACATATTGCAGAAAGGAAGTGTTCCTTCATAACCATTCTTCTCATTGTTACCAGCCATATAGGCTCTAGCAACATTCTGACCTCTAGTATTCTATCGTTTGTGGGGTGGTTGTTGCCCACGGTTGGTTCTATAATTGTTTTTCAATCTCCTCTTGTTCTCTGCGTTTCTAACCACATAGCCCTTTCCAACTTTGATCCATTCAAGTGTTGGAAATTCAGAATAGCATCTCTGTAGTCTTGTGGATTTCTCAGCAATTACATCCTTTGGATATATTATCAGGAAACTCCAATTAATTTCTCACCCGAAGCTTCCCTCCTCGGGGACCATTTTGGTACACATCATGGTAAGTTCTTGGAACCTTTGAGTGTAAGTAGCCATGTCATTGTTCTTCACCGACAAGTTCCACAACTCGGTTTCCATCTTTTGGATCTCATTTCTCGGGCAGTACACTTTAGTCATCAGCTTCAACAGCTCTCTCCATGATAAAGCGTATGCAGCATCAGTTCCGATGGTTCTCTTGTGAGAATTCCACCAGGTTAATGCACTGTCGAGTAAAGTACATGTAGCATACTTCACTTGATATCTCTCCAGACAGTTGCTGATGTGAAACACAGTTTCCATCTTTTCACTCCATCTTATCAAACCAACCACACCTTCTGTTCCTTTAAAACTCAATGGTTGACATTTCATGAAATCTTGGTAAGTACATTCACGAGCACCAGGCCTGTCACCTCTTCCATTCACATTACGGTTCTCATTACTATCACCATTGTCGCCTCCATTGTTTCCATTTCCAGTACCATTTCCATTACCATCTCCTCCTTCATTGTCATTCCTATTCCCGAGTTCAAGATCTCGGTTAACCCGGCGAGCCTCTAGAGCTGCGTCCACACGTTGGTTGATCATTTCTTCAATTGCGGCAGGGGTCATACCGGAACGAGTGTTAGTCATTGTTCTACATCACAAGACACAACTCATGGTGAGATTTTGAAACGAATACACGATTATTAGATAACGATAATTTAATACATGCTATGAAATAAAATATAATTACAACACGATTGCCAGAACGAATAAATAATGTTAGGAATTAAAGAGCTTCTACAAGATATGATGCTGAAGAACTTAGTACCGTTAGTTAAAGAACTTAGTATTGTTAGTTATAGTTAGTACTGCTAGTACAATGTTAGTATTGTCAGCATATAGTTAATACTGTTAGTTATAAAGTTAGTACTGCTTATGAGATATGCATGAGTTATATTAGGAATAGATATGCATGATCTGTTAACGCGTTTTGTAAGCCTATTAGGGTTTTTCCTTGGTGTATAAAAGGAACCCTTACGGCATAGTTAGATAAGGATTTTTCATAAATTAATATTCAGAGAATAGAAGAAGAACACGATTAGCTGTTAGGCAAAACATATAGTTGTTTTGTGATTTGTTCAATATAGTGAAAGTTCTGTGTTCACTGTTTGATTGTTTCTTCTGAGTATATAAAGATTAATTCCGCATAATCTTTATATATATACCACAAGGTTTCTAATCTAGTTGTTTTAGATCTATCTAAGATAACAAGATCCATTCAATTGGAACCAACAAGTGGTATCAGAGCAGGTTTCTGAAACCTTGATTTAGAAGAAACAAACTAGATTCATCTCTCTGCTCATTCCCTATATTGCAACTAGGATACACACACTCATATACCATAGCAAACTAAATTAAAAAAAAAAAAAAGAATCAAGTACTTACAAAGATTTCTAAGAAAAATTACACCTAAATTAATCACTAAATGACAAGATAGGGATTAATTATACTTAGATTAGGTTATGAGGTTGAATTACCAAGATTACGAGATTAATTCAATTAGAAAAAATCAAGTATAGATCGCCTATATAACGTGTATAGATCGCCTGTGAAATCATGTGTGTATAGATCGCCTGAGTAAACTTTTGTGTATAGATCGCCTAAGTAAATTTGTATAGATCGCCTATGTAAACTCTATTGTATTGATCGCCTGTGTAAACTCTATTGTATTGATCGCCTGTGTAAACATTTGTATAGATCTCCTGTGAAAATGTCTATGTATAGATCGCCTATGCAACTTTTTACACAAACATTTTTTCACCTTTTTAGCATCTAAATTCACTTAAACATGATCATATAGCATCTATGAGTCATTCTAACACTTTTATATCATGACTTTACCACAAAATTCTTGAAATATGTCTTGTTCGACCCATATGAACACGAAAAACCCAAAAGATTCAAGATTTATCATACAAGCATGTTTAATACCACTTAAATGCACTCAAACATTCATTATAACAGTTCTAAACCCAAACCCATGACCTTTTTCAAGTTTTTACCCACTTTTAATTATTTCGACATCAAGAATCGAACGAAACCCATGAAGGAGTTATCCCCATTAAAAACTATTTTGGGCACAACAACTAGACCCCTATAGGACCAAAACCCCTCAACCAATTTAACTTTTCATACACTTTTTAAGTAGTGATAAAAATTAGGTCGGTTTTAGGTTTTTTTTCGAGTAAAATTCCATGGTTTGGTTTGATTACATGAGTATTATAACATTCACAAATACGTGTACTGTTGATAAAATATAATGCCTAAAAACATTAATAATATTTTTTCACATCTTTACGTTTTGATAATCACAAAATATAAAAACGTTCAACGTAAAATTAAACGTAAACAAGTATTTAGTAGTAAATTCTCATTTCAACAATTACATCACTTAAAGGTATGAATAAATAAATGCTTTAAACGGAAATTATATCAAGGAAATTTTTATTCAACCTCAAACTTTTATAAAATGTTGTAAACATGTTTATAAACTTACAAAACATTTTCTACATTTAAAAGAAATGTTTTATTCAAAATAAACATTTTGAATTTCAAAATTTTGAACCTAAAACGGCTAGAAAAGGTCCAGTAAACACCTCCCCCTGGTAGGACAAAAAAGAGGAGCGTCTGAAAGGGGCGGCCCCCTTAATTATAAGGGGGTCGGCACCTCTAGTTTTAAAGTTGGCCCCATAACTCCGCACCTCCTCCTTGTCCTATAAATACAGAACACCCCTAAACATTTTTTTCTCACCTATTGCGACTCCCATTCTTTCTGCTTAAAACAGCCCACATATCCTCTCTAAAATCCTTTGATCATTTAATCATTTAGCTTTGTTTCCAAGTGATCCAAGCTCAATTCCTCAAGTGCAAGAGAAGAATACTTCCATCATCTAGTGAAGAAGTATTACAAACCCCAAAATCATATTGCAATCTTTTTGCAGTCCATAACATAACCTTGTAAATCTTGTAAAGTTGTGTAGTTGTTAGGATTTGGTGATTGTTGTAAGTATAGTTGGATCTTGGTGATCCTTTTAGTAGTGTTAGAATATTGGATATAATTAGTGTGGTGAGAAGAAGTTGTGAGGTGTGAGTTTGTGAAGATTGAAGAAGTTGTGTATTCAGATCAGGAGTGAAGATAAGTTAAGTAGTTGAATTGTGAAGTTGTGAATCGTATAACTAGTCTGACGTTTGTGTTGTGATAGATTGGTTCTAGCTAAGATTAGAAACTTGACATCTAGCTTAGTGTCAAAAATATGATATAAGCAACGGTTGTATGTTTTCTTCGCCATAAGGGAGCTTGTTTGACATAGTGAAGAAAACTCTCGATTGGTGCTCGGGGAGTGGAGTAGGCCGAAGAAGAGCTTCGTAACCGAACCACTATAAATCCTTGTGTTGCGGTTTGATCTTTCCAACTCTTATCTTTTATTTACTTCTACATATTTACATTGTTCATATTGTGCAAGTATTGAATTCACAAAAAGTCGAATCTAAGTTTTTATAAACAAATTTTAAATATTAAATTAAAAAGCGGTAAACTATTCAACCCCCTCTAGTTTTCCACAATTGGTACCAGAGCCACGTTAAACAAGACTTTTAAAATAAATTGTATTTTAAAACTTGAATCGATCTATGGAATCGGAAAAATATTTAGAAGGGCAATCTATGCAAAGACCACCACTTTTTGAAAATGATGGATTTATTTATTGGAAAAATAGATTTGAAACTTATGTGAAGTTCAAAAGATCTAGATCCTTTGGCAAGAGTTATTAAACCGATGGTGATTTCCTCCATTCAATTTATATCTCGAAACTAAAAAGATGAAATTGGTATCTTTTCATAACCAAAGATGATGCTCTTAAAAAGAAACTTGCAAAATATAATGAGCAAAAATGGGTAATTTAATAATGCTTTGTTCACGTAAAGAATACGAAAAGAATTTTTAAGTGTCAAACCGCAAAAGAAATTTGGGATACTTTACTAATCACACATCAAGGTAATAATCAAGTCAAAGCTAACAAAATAGATCTCCTTGTTCAACAATATGAACAATTTATGATTCCGGAAGAGGAATCAATAGATAATGCCTTTGCTAAATTTAACACTATTATTACTAGTCTAAAAGCACTTGATGAAAGTTTTTCTAGCAAGAATTGTGTTAGGAAATTTCTTAGGGCACTACATCCAAAATGGCGCGCGAAAGTCACGGCGATTGAAGAATCAAAGAATCTAACAACCTTATCTCTTGACGAACTAATTGGAAACTTGAAAGTTTATGAAGAAGTAATTAAGAAAGATGTAGAAACGGTTAAAGGCAAGAAAGAACAAAGTAGATCACTTGCATTAAAAGTGAAAAAAGGAAGTAAGTGATGAAGATAGCTCAAGTTCTGATAGTGAAGACGAAGAGTATGCTATGGCCGTAAAGGAATTCAAGAAATTCTTCAAGAGACGAGGAAGATTTGCAAGACAACCACGAGGCGATAGAAAAACATTCCAAAGAAGTAGAAATGATGGTTATGATAAAAGTGAAAGAAAATGTTTTAGATGTGGTGACCCAAATCATTTCATTGGAGAATGTTCAAAGCCGCCAAAGAACACCGATCAAAGAGCATTCATTGGAGGAGTATGGAGCGACAATGGAGAAGATGAGGTGGAAAAGACTAAAGATGAAGCTTGCTTTAGCCAAGCGCCTGATGAAATATGATTTAGGAGTAAACTTGGAACCCACTGAAGGGATTAAAGTTAGTGGCTGTTCAAACACATGACCGGTAATCGAAAGTTGTTTTTTCATACAAAGCATACAACGAGGTAACGTAATTTTCAGAAGCAACTTACGCGGTAAAATCATAGCAAAGGTACATTCTCAAGATGTCCTTAAAATTGAAAATGTGAGCACGTAGATAACTTTAACTTATAACTTGCTTAGTATAGGTCAAATATGTGATAATAAATGCAAAGTAATATTTACCGAACACGATAGCGAAATAATCAAAAACGAAAAAGTTATAGGTAAAGGAATTAGGAAAGGAGGATTATATGTAATGAAACTAGGAAATAAACCGGAAGACAAAATATGCCTTGCAACATTAGACAAAATAAAAAAAAAAAATTCCACACTATGGCATAGAAGATAAAGGTCAGCAAATATGCAACTAATTCAATCATTAGCGTCTAAAGAATTAGTTAGAAATCTACCTAAACTTAAATACGACCAACATTTTTGTGATGCTTGCAAAGTTGGAAAGCAAGCTCACGTAAGTCACAAGGCCAAAAATATAGTCTCAACAACTAGATGCTTAGAACTACTTCACATGGATTTGTTTGGCCCCTCCGCCATACGAAGCTATGGAGGAAATCGTTATACCTTAGTAATTGTAGATGACTATTCTCGATACACTTGGACTAGATTCTTAGCAAATAAAACCGAAGCCTTTGAAAAATTTGAAATATTTAGCAAAATGATCCAAAACAAAATTATGATGTTTCTATTTGTATCATTAGAGACGATCATGGTCGGGAATTTGATAATGAAGTACAATTTGGAAAATATTGTGATTTAAATGGGATATCTCACAATTTTTCCGCTCCTCGTACTCCACAATCAAATGGGGTAGTAGAACGAAAAAATCGCACCTTACAAGAAATGAGTAGAACCATGTTAAATGAACAATCCATTCCTCAAAAATTTTGGTGCAATGCGATCGATACATCAACTTATATAATTAATAGAGTTTCTATTAGACGTATTTTGGGAAAAACTCCATACGAGTTGTTAAGAGGAAGGAAACCAAACCTTACTATTTAGAGTATTCGGAAGTAAATGTTTATTCTAAATACAAACGATTACCTAACCCAGAGTTCGACCCAAGTCCGTATGAACGTTATCCTAGGAAATTCGAAAACTAGTAAAGCTTACATACGCTTAACAAATAAACAATGAAAGTAGAAGAATCATATAAATGTAACTTTCGATGAGACTACCCCTCCACCAAAACTCACCATTGGAATGATGAATAGATTAGTAAAGACGAAGCAATTGAGGTTAGTAAAACAAAACCCATAGGCAATGATCTTGAATATATTTCATTAGAAAATAATCAAATAATAAACATTAAAGGACTCTAAAAACTCCCCTAGAAATGTTATTGGTAATCTAAAAACAAAAGAACAGTTAGGTCGCAAGCTCAAAGAAAAAGCAATTTCATTGCTTTATTATCACCCAATAGAACCTAAAAATATAAATGAGGCACTAAAAGATGAAAATTGGGTAATGGCCATGCAAGAGGAACTAAATCAATTTATAACAAATGATGTTTGGGAACTAGTCCCAAATCCCATGGATATGACCATTATAGGAACAAAATGGGTATATAGAAATAAACTCGAACGAAAATAGTGGTCCGTAACAAGAAACAAAGCTAGGTTGGTCGCCCAAGGTAAAAATCAACAAGAAGGAATTTGATTATAGATCAAACTATGCACCCGTAGCTAGACTAGAGTCCATAAGAATATCTTTTAGCTTAATACTTGTGTACTAATTTTAAGTTATACCAAATGGATGGAGAGTGCAATCCTTAACGGTGTTATCAAAGAGGAGGTTTAGAGGCACAACCTCCGGGATATCATTGACTTCGCAAAACCAAATTATGTCTATAAACTTAGAAACACTTTTATGGTCTAAAACAAGCTCCAAAGCTTAGGTACGATCGATCTCAAAGCATTTTTTATTAATCATAATTATTCTAATGGGAAATGGTAGATAACACCCTCTTCCACTAAAAAGAAAGACTCCAACATCATTACTGTCCCAAATATATTTTGATGAACATTATATTCGTATCAACTTGTCTCGAAATGTGTGATGACTTTGTTTAAGATCATGCATGATGAGTTTGAAATGAGTATGATGGGTAACTAAACTTTTTCTTAGGATTACAAATAAAACAATTAAATGATGGAATATTTTTTAATCAATCAAAAAAATTAAGGAAATGCCTTAAGAAATTTGACTATAAAGACTCAAAAGCAATGAAAAACTCCATGGTCTACGAAACCAAATCACAGGGACAAGAAGGTGAGTCCGTAGATAATACCAAATATAGAGGCATGATAGGTAGTTTATTATACTTAACGGCAAGTAGACCCGATATCATGTTTAGTGTTTGCCTTTGTGCACGCTTTCAAGAGGATCCCAAAACCTCTCACCTAGAAGCGGTTAAGCATATCTTCCGATACATTAAAGGCA
The DNA here is from genome assembly GCA_026074375.1 of Tanacetum coccineum. Taxonomy (NCBI): domain Eukaryota; kingdom Viridiplantae; phylum Streptophyta; class Magnoliopsida; order Asterales; family Asteraceae; genus Tanacetum; species Tanacetum coccineum. The sequence continues at coordinate 10,906 of BQNB010054043.1, read as the reverse complement.
CTATGCATTTGGGATTATGGTATCCCAAGGGATCCTGCATAGAAACAATATTTATTGCGGATTTCGGATCAAGCGTGTGAGATTACGTAGATCTCAAGAGAACAGTAGGTGTTAGTCCATTCATGGGATGTTGTTTAACATCTTGTTTTCAAAGATAGTCAAACCGCTCTTGCTATCTCCACAACCGAAGCGGAATATGTTAGTGCCGGAAAGGCATGTCAACAAGCACTATGGATGAAACAAGCTCTCATAGACTATGGCATTAGGTTAGACAATATTCCAATAATGTGTGACAACAAAGGGGCTATAGACTTAAGTAAGAATCCCGTTCAACACTCACGAACTAAACACATAGAAATTCGCCACCACTTCCTTCGTGATAATGTTCAAAAAGGGAATATCTCTTTAGAAAAGGTCTCATCGGAAGACAACATAGCCGATATTCTAACTAAGCCACTTAAGACGTGAACCCATTTAACTACTACGCTTAGGTCAAGGAAAGATGGAACAAATTGCGGACTAAGTTTTCAGAGCTAAAATTAATAAAGATCAATTTGTCAAAAAACAGAGAAATAATTTCTCAACAGGTGGCGGCCCCCTTAATTCATAAGGGGCGGCCCCCTTAATTTTAAGGGGGCCGGCCAGACTTTAAGGGGGCCACCCACTGAACAAAACTTTTTATTTCTTCCCTCTTGTGTCTAGTGCCTTTCTGTTTTGCACAAAAATACAAAAAAAATAGAGGAAGAAACTATATGAAACCTAATACAATTCCTCCATCAAAAGCATATCTCAATTACACAATAGTCCCATCTCCATTTATTTTCTAAAGAAAGTCTTTCTCACAACTAGGATCACATGAAAATTAATTTTCACATATTGTTGAGATATGCTAAAAATATTTTTTTCATATGCATAATGCTCTTTTACTTGTTGTCAAAAATATATAATCTAATATATATTTCTTGACAATCTTGGTTGAGCAAAATTAAATCAAGGAGCATTTGATAGTTCTTAGGGTCTAACATGTCTTATGTCGAAATAATAACTACTCCCACATTTGTTGGCATTAGGCACACACTAGGTTTTTGCACAAAAAAGTTTTGGTTTATCTGTTAATCCTCTTGCTAAGTAAACTTTTTGTGCATTATATCTTGTTTAGCCTTCCTCTCTTGTCTTTATATGTCTACATGCCAAAACTATGCATTATATCTTATTGAATACTTAATTGTTATGTGCTAAAATATCTTAATTGCCATAAAAGGATAGACTTGCTGCAAATCAACCACCAAAACTGAAACCCTCACAAAATTTTTGAGAAAAATCAATTTTTCAAATCTGGAAATGCCAGTAGGGTCGGTTGATTCGTTAGAACCAACACACGAAAAATAAAATATATAATACGATGGAAAATTACCAAATTACCCTTGAGGACAAAGGTAAAAAGGAAAATCTTCACAAATATATATAATATAATACGTATATTAACCGGGAAGTATGATTCCCGGGTCGTTATTCCCCAACGATTTGTGAAATTGAAACCACGTTTTAATTGGATACGGAACAATGATTTGAATTGAAACAAAAACTTTATTTGATTATCTACTTTTACAATTAAAAATAAGCAAATGATAACAATTAAGCACGAAAACAAATAACGGGAAATCAAACTTTAACTAAAAACGCAAAACGGGAACCCTAAACGGCAGTTAAAAACCCTAAATTTCTAAAATTAAACCTAAATTAAAATTTTCTTTTTAAATGGACTCTAATTGACTAAAAAGTAAGTTTAAAGAAAACTAGAACAAAAACGGAGTTGAAATGAGCTTTAAAACACGAAAAATGAGAACGGGAACGAATCTCGTTCTTTAAAAATCGAAATTTTGCAAATTAAACCCTACTAAGGCAAAACTAATTTTCCTAGAAACTTTACGATAAAAGAAAATTTTCTAAAAAAGATTTATATTTTTTTGATTATTTTTCTATTTTTTATGATTTTTTAAAGTTTTTAATAAAAATAAATGTTTAAAAATACTAAACTAATTATAAAAATTCTAGAAAAAATACAGAAAATAGCTTATACTGATTAGATCCTAGAAAAAATAAGCTTGAGGTCACAGCTTAATGAATAAGCCACGAAATAAGCTAAAAACATCTTATAAGGCTTATAAGGAGAAAACGTGTATAATAATTAAATGTTGTGAATGAATAACGCAAACTACCCGCAGGGCTGGTTGTTAGTGGAGTGTGTGTTGTGTCGTTTATAAAAGGGTGAAGAGGTTGTTTAGTCGGGGGTTCGAGGTTGCTCATCCCCCGATATCCACCTTGTCCCATCTTTTTCTTTTTTTTGAAACCTTATAAAAGCAAATTGATAAGACACCTAAAAATAAGCAATTTTTAATAGAAAGAAACTTTTTCTGAAAAGCCTCCTAAATAAGCTATTAAACTTCTGAAAACATGACAGAAACACTTAACTCATTTTTTGGTATTTTTCTTAAACTAATAATCTAAAAGACCATAATAAGCTTAGTTTATGACAAATTAAGCTACTAATAAGCTAATACTAACCTAAGAAGCTAAATGAATCAAGAATAAGCACAAAGAAAAAGCCATAAGCTAGAAATTCAAATTAAGCACTTATAGAAATCTTAAAACCAAACAGGCCCTACAGGGACCTTTGAGCTTAATATTAAGCAACCAAATGAGCTTTCATGAAATAAAACTTGGTTTTTCTAAAAACTAGCTTAAAGACTATTGAAAAAGCTTTTTAAAACTATTTTTGAAAACAAGAGAACCATCAATGAAAAAATCTGTTTGAAACAGGTTTTCAAACTCATAGTACTAAGTTTATATTGTTTTTTGAAAAGGCAAAAGTTACTTTATGCAAGCTGTAAAAACAAAATATTAAAATAGCTTATTTTGGAAAAGCAAATTGATAAAGATGATTAATGACCTAAAAACTTATTGTATTATGAAAAGCAAAAGCTAAAAACTATTTTAACTCTCTAAAAATTAAGCTAGAAAGTGGAAAATTTTCTATTATAGACTGCTATTTTCAGTTGACCACAATTGTGACCAAACTTAAACTAGACAAAGATGCAGGCAATTTTAAAATGATTATAATTCTAACACACATAAGACTTAGCCTAGATGCAAATTAAGCAAAGACACAAACTAAATCTGAATTAAGCTAATAATGCAATTAAAACTAGACAGATTTGAGCTATATTGATACTAACTATTGAAAACTTAGCTAACACAAATCTAACTTATAAAAATAGCTTGAACTAACCTAAATTTGGAATCTAAAATAAACACAAAAGACCAAAGAGCCAAAATCAGCACTAACCTATGGTTATGTTAGTTTACCAAACACCCCTTTTAAATATACGAAAAATCATATTACTTAAAAATGAATTTAAGAGAGCTTAAATCCTAAATACCAGATAACAAATAGATTATAACAACCTTAATAAGCATAAAACTATAAGCAAATAAGCTAGAAACAATAAGCTACAAGTTAAGCTAATATTTTTTGGATTTTTAATGATTTATAAGACAAAATATGAAAACCTAAGATCTACACTAAAAATGCTAAAAACAGATGATCAAACATGATTAATAAGCACAATGAGACAAAATTAAGCACAAATAAGCTAGAAGATAAGCAGAATAAGCAAATCTAGACTAGGAATTTAAAGACAGAAAGGATAAGGAAAACTTACAAAGGTCTTAGCTAAACAAAGGCAATAAAGGCTCAATAGAGCATTCTACAACCTCTAGCTTATCACATGAAAGCTAGTAAATTTCCCATAAGCTCATCCAGTTAAGCATATCAACCAAGTAGCTCAAATCCAAAATAAGCAAAGGTATTAAGTACTGCAACATTGAGTGAGAGTTATGCATAGTTATGTATATTATAGTGTAAGAGCTTATTAATAGCTCAATTTGAGCTTAGAGACTCAAAGAGCTTGTATGAGCTTATGAGAAGCTTATGTAACATCATTAGCTTATTAGACACAGTATGAGTAAAAGTGAGCTTTAGAAAAGTAGGATAAAATTTGAATTCTATTAATGAAAAAAAACTGTTTACAATATTGAAAAAGGAAATTACATCAAACAAACATTAAGCTAAAACATTTTAAATGAAAATTACATAAGCTAAAGTTCAAAAGCTAAAAAAACTAGATATCGTGTGTTGTGAATGTGAGGGGCTATTTATAGCCATCAGGAGATGCTTCTAGGCCTTGGAGGTTGGTAGATGCTCCCATAAATCCCCGTCCTTAAATCTTGCCAATCATATAATCTTTTATCTTAAGCCGATAGATCACTTTGGTGAGCACACAGATTGCCAACGTGGCATTCCGTGTGTCAGAGCCATTGTGCTTCTTTTTCATTCATTTTAGTGCAAATCCCTTTTGATAGGTGTGTTTTCTCTTTTGCCCGCGTGTCATTCCCTTTTGGGTTTCCACCAATGGGAGCGTTTGGTGATGTGTAACTCTGCCATGGTGACCTTTTTCACTTGAATTGCGAAGCCATGTAGTCAATTTGCATTTTTGTTTTAAACTCGAGGTAAATTGAAGAAGACGGTGAACAGTGGTAACAATATTTCCCGCGTGAAAAACTTGTATAAAAGGGGTGTTTGACTTTTCTTTGACCCGGGTTTTATATGTTGACTTCCAGGCTTATAAAGGGTTCTGGCCGGTGTATTGGAATACCAGGAAATGGGCCATGATTTTTTTGGTGTTGTTAAAAGGTTAACGGGTGTTAACTCTTATAATAAAAAAAGTAACACCTGTTAGGGTTTAGGGACCAATTTATGAATTTGGTTAACTTTGAGGGACTGATTTGGTATTTTTGGGTTTTTGTCATTTAGTGTGTTGACTTTTGTTGACCTTTGATAGCATTCTCCCGGCTCTTGTATTATCTTTTCCATTCCCGTGTCCGTGATTGTCCGGTTTTGACCGTTTTCTTGAGATTTTTGCAATATCCGTACCTACACAATCACAAAGACAAAACAAGCATATTCAAGTAAGTTTAAAGCACAATTTTGTCTTTTTAGGGCCATTTTTGATATAAAACGGATATGTGTTTTCACACACATCAGCGGCCCCCTTAATTCATAAAGGGCGGCCCCCTTAATTTTAAGGGGACCGGCCTAGGCATGCACGGGAAAACAATATCTTTTCTTCTCTTTTTAACCAAACACCCCCTAGTCTTAGCCACTGTTTCCCTAAACTCACAAACATTTATTGGAATTGATCCTTTGAATGCTCATACTTCCTTATTTGAACCTTTCCCTCACTATAAATACATCCTCATTCACCTTCATCACCATCATCCTCACCAATGACATCTCCTAACAAACACACATCCAAACCATCAAGGGTAGCCAAAATAAGTGTGAAACCCATTTGGAGAAAGAAAACAAACATTTGCAACACATCAAATGTACTCAATTCCACTTCACCAATACCAAAACCACTCACTCCTCATCATGAACCATCTCAAGAAAACAATCACCCCAATCAAACATTACCAAATCCTCACATCAAGGACACTTCCACATCACCTCTAGATGTTTCACATCCTCTACTTCCCATTTCACCCATTAATCCACATGAAACTCACACTCAATTTCCACCTCAAAGTGACAATCACACTCAACACAACCAAACTCAACACACATCATCTCTATCTCCAAGTAGAGAAAGCCTAGTTGATGACATCAATCAACTACAAGACCTATCAAACCTCTTATAGCAATGTCATCTCGTCCTCAACAACAAAACAACATCCCATCATCACCATAAGCTCCAAACCTACCACACACCCTGCACACATGACCAAGTTGATAACTCATAGTGGGTATTGCCCGTGTTGCATCTACAACCAAAAATAATTCCTTGCGTTGAGTGGGAGTATCAATTAGATTGTATATCTTCTCACATGACCACATCTACCACCTCAAGTTCAAAGAGACTATCCTTCCACAACCACCTCCACTCCACACTGTTATCACATCAACAACCATCTAATCTCATAACATGCCTACAAATAATCGTCAAACCCTTTTGTGTCGCAAGCAAGTCAAAAATCCTTCTATGGCTATTTAGATTTTTTTATGATGTATGAATATGCTTCTAAAGCATACTTGTCTTCTTATTTCCTTGTATTCTTGTGTGTTGTTTACACACATTGCCTCAAATGAATGACTAATCCCTTGTTTGATGTTTGCTTGCAATTGCCATATTTTCTCTACTTGCTACATGTTAGAAATATTTGATAAATGTTCTAAAATCTCGTTTTTGTAGCCAAGAAACTAAAGCTCGTTTACTTGGTGCCCCTCGAACGAGGGAGCACACATCACGGGGGAAAGCATTTGTTCCGTCGATTTACCTACAATTCCTCGAAGATGCCCTTATGATTCTACAGAAAGGGGGAAAATGACTTATAACTCACTAAATACTTGTTTAAAAATAATTTTACATTTAATGAGTTTAAATTTTGTAATCATCAAAAAGGGGGAGATTGTTGATAAAATATAATGCCTAAAAACATTAATAATATTTTTTCACATCTTTACATTTTGATAATCACAAAATATAAAAACGTTCAACGTAAAATTAAACGTAAACAAGTATTTAGTAGTAAATTCTCATTTCAACAATTACATCACTTAAAGGTATGAATAAATAAATGCTTAATGGATTTTATGATCAAAGGAAATTTTTATTCAACCTCAAACTTTTATAAAATGTTGTAAACATGTTTATAAACTTACAAAACATTTTCTACATTTAAAAGAAATGTTTTATTCAAAATAAACATTTTGAATTTCAAATTTTCGAACCTAAAACGGCTAGAAAAGGTCCAGTAAACACCTCCCCTGGATAGGACAAAAAAGAGGAGCGTCTGAAAGGGGCGGCCCCCTTAAATACATGGGCGGCCCCCTTAATTATAAGGGGGCCGGCACCCTATTTAAGGGGGCCGGCCATAGACTCCGCTCCTCCTTCTTGTCCTATAAATACTGGACTATTCCTCAACATTTTTCTTACCTTTTGCACTCATTCTTTCTGCTTAAAACAGCCCACATATCCTCTCTAAAAATCCTTTGATCATTTAATCATTTAGCTTTGTTTCCAAGTGAATCCAAGCTCAATCCTCAAATGCAAGAGAAGAATACTTCCATCATCTATGAAGAATATTACACCCCGAAAATCCATATTGCAATATTTTTTCAATCCATATCATACCTTGTAAATACTTTTGTAAATCTTGTAAAGTATTTAGGATTTGGTGATTGGTATGTAAGAAAATTTGGATCTTGGTTATCCTTTATTAGTAGTGTTAATAGTTGCTGAGATATAAGTAGTAGTGGTGAGAAGAAGTTGTGTAGGTGTAAAGTTGTGAAAAAGTGAAGACGTTGTGAGTATCGTTTCAAGGTGTGAAATAAGTTGTGTAGTAAAGTTTTGAAGTAGTTGGTGAAGTTGTGAAGTCATGAACTAGTCATGAAGTGTAAATTGTGATAGATTTGGTTCTAGCTAGAGAATAGAACCGACATCTAGCTTAGTGGTCGGAAATTGCATATAAGCAACGTTGTGTATGTTTTCTCCCGCATAAGAGAGACATGTTGAGACATAGTGAAGAAAACTCTCGAGTTTGGTGCTCGGGGAGTGAAGTAGGCCGAAGAAGAGCTTCGTAACCGAACCACAATAAATCCTTGTGTTGCGGTTTGATCTTTCCATCTCGTTATCTTTTTAATTTACTTCTACATATTTACATTGTTCTATTGTGCAATTTTGAAATTCACAAAAGTCGAATCTAAGTTTTTATAAACAAATGTTAAATATTAAATAAAAAAAGCGTAAACTAATGCACCCTCACCCTTCTGTTTCCACATGAACACTTTTAGCTTAGAACGAAGATTGAACAACTTCTTGAGGGTCTTGCAGATTAACAATGGAGGTTTAAGGTGTGTGTGAGTGTGTTTGTTCGTGTGATAAACAAGAGCAGGCAAGGGGGTATTTGTTTAAAATCCTTTTTGGGTTTTTGACAGAAATGCCCCCTAGGGTTTTAATAAGACTTACACTTTTCTATTAAACTATTCCTAAGGCATACTAAAGTTTCCCATATGGAAAAACTAGTCCCTAAGGTTTAGTGAACAAGAAAAGTCTCACAATTTGCATTAATCCCCCTATAAGATTTAAACATATATCAAATGACACCCTATTGAGTTGACATTTATCAACTCCCCTTTAATTATTCACCCGATACCATTAAAACCTTTTCTGATTGACACCTTATTAATTATGAAGAAGATGATTTTGACAGTTTCTCCCCCTCAAATAATGACCCGTTTTCTATTGAAAGAGTTGTAGTCGTTATTTGATGGTTCAAAATTGTCTTAGAAAATGATGATATGTTGAATCTGAAAGATGAATAATGTATATTTTGAAAATCAACACCCAAGAAAATAATATTTCTTTTATTTTGACACATAAGCGCACTGACACGTACACTTATGGATTATAAGAAGCACGGGTTGTGATGCAAAGTAATCACAAGCCTTTGCATGGTCATAAAGTAGACCATGTCCGCGAATAAATTCTCGTTGAGAGGTCAAGTCTCCTTTTCGACAAATACATGCTTTAAGATGATGACCGAGTTGCTATCTGAAATAATAGCAAGCCATTTGGCATGTTTTGAAAGCATGTGAAACTTCTGCTCAGAACTTCATTTAACACCTGATAATCATTATTAAATAACATTTCTAAGGCCGTAAATGTTATCGATTTTCAGAAGACATGCCAGAGATACATATTTTTATATTTTTTCTTATTTTTAAATTTTTTCTTTTGTTTTTAAAAAAATTATAAAAATGAAAATATTTTTTTAATTTTTATGTTTTCATATATACATATATACAGGATATGAGTTACCACTATCACTTGTTTCGTTTCATCTTCTTGTCTGAATCCTTGAGCAACGAGTCTAGCCTTATTCTTTAGTACCCTGCCAAATTCATCTGTATTGACCTTATAAATCCATTTCAGCTTGATTAAGAATACTTTATCTGGACACGGCACCAATTCCTAAACTTTAAGTCTTTTAAATTCATGAGTTCTTCTAGCATTGCCATTCGATCCATGATTGGTTCGGTCATTGCTTGTTTGAAGTTTTTTGGTTCTACGAAAGTTAGGAAGGCATCAAAATAACACCACATGGCATCAGTTTCAAGTTGCTTCCTTGTAGATACAGAGCGAGAAGGATCACCGATCACATTTGCTAAAGGATGATCCTTAGTCCATCTACCAAGATGTTCCAATGGAGTGTGGAGTTGTCTCACATTAGATGATGATCCTTGAGAAGTTGAGTCTTCCTGAGGAGATTCATTAAGTGGATCATCATGAAATGTTGGTGTTTTTAGTGATTCTTCACAACTTTGATAAATGATCGGAGAATGTTCATGTTCTTGTGATGAGGGAATACTTTTTGATGGAGCATCCTGGTCAATAGAAGTTGACACAGGAGAATCAGCTAATACTTCAGCTCTTGGAGCAGCAGCTTCTTGAACTGGAGAAACAGCAATTGTTGGAGGGTTAAAGTATTCATCGAACATTGGTTGAAACAACTGATCCCAATCATCTCTTAATGGTGGCAAGCAAGGTTGTTGAGAAACGGGATTTGAATCGAGTCCTGTACTGAATGTAGCATGAGTCATATAATGAAGCCCGAGTCCTGAACTGAATTGTTCAAAAGCCATTGTTGTTAGCTCATTCGAACTTGACATGAATCAAGAAATTATCTGGGTACTTCTGTTCAAGATTCTGAACGCTTTCTTTGCAGGCGCGTAACCAACAAAAATCCCAATGTCTGCTTTTGCATCAAATTTACCCAGATCCTCATGGTCATTGGTAGGATAACAAAGTGAACCAAAGACATGAAGGAATGATAAGTCTGGTTTCTTGTCTTGCATAAGTTCGTATAGAGTTTTATTGTATCAGAGGCGTATCAAAGAACGGTTTTGGGTATAACAAGCTGTATTGATAGCTTTGGCCCAGAGAAATAATGGATCTTTAGAAAATATCAGCATTGTTTGAGCAGCTTCAACAAGAGTCTGATTTTGCCTTTTGACAACACCGTTCTTAATACATTTGATGATTAACAAATTCACAAAGTGTCTGATTAACAAATTCGATTCCAGAAGTTTGATGTGAGATGCCAGCATTTTCATAAAATTCACGAAGTGTCTGATTAACAAATTCGGTTCCATTATCTGTTCGAACATTCTGAACAGTGGCATTCAAATGAACTTGTATGTTTTTAATACATTTGATGATGGCTGCAGGAGCTTCATCTTTTGTCTTTAAAAATCTGACCCAGGTAAATCTTGAGTAATCATCGACTATCACTAAGATATACCTTTTCTCGTTAATACTAGCCACACGCATCGGGCCACACAAATCCATATGTAAAAGATATAGTTTCTCTTGGTTAGTGTCTTCGGCTTTGGGTTGATGAGAGGATTTTTTGCTTTTCGCTAATACACATGCTGAACACAAACGATCTTTCTGAAATTTAAGTCTAGGAATTCCTCATACAAGACCGTCTTTAGCTAGCTTGTTCAAAGTACCGAAGTTGAGATGAGATAATCGATGGTGCCATAACCAGCTCTTAGTCTTTGACACTTTGGATAGAAGACAGATCAAAAATGATTTAAGCATGTCATCAAGAGAAATTGTGAACAAATTTGCGTCTCGGGACCCTAAAAGTAGATCAACACCTTCTAAATTGCGAATAAAGCAAGTGGTTTTCCTAAATGCAACTTCAAGATCCACATCACAAAATTGGCCAACAGAAAACAAGTTATGTCCAAGCCCCTCAACGTAGTATACCCTTGAGATAA
>BQNB010054042.1:0-39715 GCA_026074375.1 Tanacetum coccineum | reverse complement strand
ATATCACCACAAGGACTAGTCATGCAAACTGACATATCAAGTTGAGGGGTCAATGTTGCCACTTCCCCAAAATCTTTACCCTGTATCCCAAACTAAACACCAAAACAGAACACCCCCTTTCCTGCCCTTTTTACCATTTTGGTGTCTCTTCTCTTCAACCTCTGGCACCTGCAACTCCACAACAAACCTATCACTATCCTTCAACCCCACACCACAAAACTACAAGAACACGCTGGCAATCCCCTAGCATCTTATTGGCTGATAAATGAAGACCAAAACCAAGGGCTAGGATTGGAAGGCTTGGTGCCAAAGAAAGATTGAGGGCTTGGATTAAAGGATGGACTGCTCTCACACAACAAACACAAGAAGCACACCTCTGTGCAAGCTTTTATATATAAATAGGAGTTGATATTTATTGTAATGGTATCTAAGTACTTTTTAAGAGTAGTGTAGCTTAATATTCAGCTTATTTTTATGTTTTCAGCCTTTTAAAATTCTATAATTTCAATTTCAGTTATGTAAACTCTTTTTGATTAATGAAATTTCTTTTTTTCATTTAAATTCTGTTTTATTTAAATTCTGTCTTTAAGTGTTTCAAGTGATTTAAATTTGGTTCATTAAGCTCTAATAAGCTTTCTATATCCTCTATAAGCTGTTACTCAGTCAGTTTTATACTCATTTCCTCTCAACAGTCTGTTATGCTCTTTTTATGGATGATAAGCTTACCATGGAAGAGCTTATGGTTAAATAGATTGCTTATTTATAAGCTGGGTAGGATTTAGAGCTTATTTAGGATTATTTAATCCCTGTTTAGTGCAAGGGATCAAGGTACACTTTGTTTTCTCTTAAAATCTTTTCTAAGTGCTTATTTGCTAAAACTGCTTATTGCTTTTATTGTTGCTTAATTGTGCTTATTCCTGTCAAGATTATGCTTATTTGTTCTTCAATTACCTTATGCTTTATCTGTTTTTGAATATCTCAGCTTAATTTAGTTTAAAAATGCATTTGGAATTTTTTAAGGGGTGTTTGGGTCAAGGACCCAAAATGGGTCAAAATAGGTGTAAAACATTTTGGGTCACATTGCCAACTTTGGCAAGCATATTTTAAGTTGTTATAAGCTGATTTCAAAAGTTTTTAAAGTCTGAAAACAAGTTTTGAGGTATTCCATTTAAGTCCTTTAAAGCTGTGGTTTTCAAAATCTTTCATACTGTGTCTATTTGATTTTTGTTGAAAAAGTAATTTTTAGGTTTGGTTTATGTTTCATTTTAAGTATTAATGCAGTAGGATAAGAGTAGTAAGTTTGCATTTGCCCTTTTGAAGTCTTTGTCAAAATCTGTCCAAGTGTTTTTTGTTTCAGTTTTAAAAAAGCCATTTTTTTCAATCTCATATTTAGGTCAGTTTAAATAGTTTTGAGAATTTGAATTTTTTAGCATAAGCTCATTGGTTGTCATAGTCCATCTGTTTCAGCTTATCTTAGTATTTAAAGCTTATTTACTAGCTTATCTTTAGGCCTGCATGTTGCTACTTGTCTTTTAAAACCAAAAAAAATACCAGCATGCACTAAGTGCATACAACTTTTTCATAAGCCCTTTTTAGTAGCTTTTTTAAGTTTCAAACTCTTTTTTTATTGCTGATTATTGTAGCTAGTTGGATAAGCCTCATTGTGATGTAAGCCCTATAGTCATATGGATCGTTTAAGTTGCTTAAATTTAAGCCTAAAAAGTGCCCTATAGGTTGTTTGTCTGCCAGTTTTAGCCATTTTGCCTTTTTCTTATTGAGCTTTGGTTTGCTAGGATTGCTTTAAATTCTGTTTAGACTTGCTATTAGGTGTAGGGATTGTACCTGTTTTTGCTTAGTTTGTTTTTTCCTTTAGCTTAATTGCCTAAATAAGCTTAACAGTTTTAGCTTTTAATTATTAGTTTAAAAAAGTGCAAATCTGTCACTTTCTTTGCTTAATTTCAGCTTATTTATAAGTTTTTAGATAAAGTCACCTTTTTTAAAGTTGTCTATTTTAGTGTGTTTTATAAGCTTGCAAAAAGGAAAAAAAAATGGTTAGTAAAAAGGAGAGGCCATGGGGGTCAAACCCATGACCTCCCCCTTTGTACACACGTCCCACACAACACACACACTAACCATCAGCACCAGTGGGGCCATCTGGCCCTTACTCTACCAAATTAATTATATAAGTCTTTTTTCCTTTTTAAGCTTTAAGCACATTTGCATGTTTCCAGCTTATTCGATAAGCAATTAACTTTCCCAGCATTTATTTTTATTAGATTTAGCTCACTTCAAAGTACTTTCCATATTTTTTCAAATTTTTATAAAATAGTTTCGTATTTTTAATCATTTTATTTCATTAAAAGTGTTTTTAATTCATAATAAAAAATATAAAAGTCAAAAAATATAATTCTTTTTTTTAAATTTTCTTTTATCATTTAGGACTTAGGAAAATTAAATTTGCTTTTGTAGGGTTAAAATTTTAGAATTTGGTTTTTTAAAGAACGGGATTTGGTCCCGTTCTCGTTTTTCTTCGCTTTTTCACCTTAATTGCTTTCGTTTTAGGGTTTCCTTTATTTGTTCTTGCATTTTAGTTATTTAGGATTTATAAAAAGTAAAAAAATCATTTTAGGATTAAATTTGATAAATTAGGTTTTTTAAGTCGCGATTTTACGTTCCCGTTTACATGTTTAATTTCGTAATTGCTTTAGTTTTTAGTATAGCTTCCCTTTTACTTGTTTTTCTCGTAGAATTAGAAAACACAATCCAATCTTTGATCATTCAAGCATAAATTATCAAACCAAAACTCGATTTTCAAATTCACGCCTCGTCGGGACACGACCTAGGAGATTTTAGATTTTGCTTTGGTCAAAAGTAATTTCTTTGAATCTTTTGGAATTCTTATCATTGATATTTTGGATTACTTATACTTATATATTTATTTGTCAGCCAACTCTCTTTCCTGCTTTGTTAAAGATGTACCTTGCATCAGTAATTGAACTCTCTCCCATAAATCTTTAGCAACTCTGTGATGATTCACAAGTGAATATATATCAGCAGGAAGACCTTGAAGAATGATATTGATAGCTTTCATATCACAATTAGCTTGAATTTTCTCAGTAGCAGATAATTCAGCATATTTCTTTGTTCTGATAACACCGTTCACTTCAACCGTAGGCCAAATAAGAGGACCATTTCAACTGATTCAAGTAAAATTCTTCCGTGCTCTCTATTTTGCATGTATAATTATATTCTACTCTTCCACGAATCATACAAGTCTTTGTCCAACATGGGTGGACGATTGTTAGCACCGGAGAGTATCATGTACTCAGCAAGAGTATTCTTTTGTCCAAGTGAAATCATTGGATCCATTTCAATGTGATAAGATTAAAATGATCGAACAATGATTGGAGGTTGTTGTGTTAAAGTGAGTTTTGATTAATGAAGTTGAGTCTGTCAGAATACACAGGATTTTACAATTCTTGATAAAATCGGGAAATCAAGTTTTCACGGGATTTTACAAATCAAAGAACAACCGTATAATTCACCTAATAAACGTGTATAGTTCTCCCTTGAAAAAAACGTATAAATCGCCCTTGCAAATATACACGTATAAATTGCCTACACAAAAGGAATATATAAATCGCCTTTGTTAAACGAATGTATAAATCACCTTCACAAAATTATATGTATAAATCGCCTTTGTTAAAACAAAGTGTATAAATCGCCTTTACAAGTGACAATGTAAAAAATCGCCTTTGTTAAGAGATGTATAAATCGCCTTTGTCAAGAAGATGTATAAATCGCCTTTGTTATTAGAATTGTATAAATCGCCTAACTTAGGATCACGTATAAATCGCCTGAAGGAAGCGTATAAATCGCCTGACCAATTTAACACGTATAAATCGCCTTAACAACACGTATAAATCGCCTGACCAATTTACCACGTATAAATAGCCTTAAGAACACGTATAAATCGCCTGACCAATTTACCACGTATAAATCGCCTTAACAACACGTATAAATCGTCTGATCAATTTACCACGTATAAATCGCCTATAGAACACGTATAGATCGCCTGAAACACTACGAAACTCAAAAATCAAAAATCTTAAAAAGACTCACTTTTTGACGTTTTTACTCAATTTTTCTTGTACTTCTTAACTATATAGGACTATTAGAACCTTAAAAACAGAAACTTTAACGTTTTTGACACGAAAAATTTGAAATCAAGATTCTTGGTACAAAACCCTCTTTTTAACCAAAAAGACTCAAAAAGATGATATTTTTATGGTTTTTGAAAGATTTTCTTGTACTTCTAGTCTAAACTAAGATAAGTAAGAAAGAAAGTTAAAAGCTTTATGGTTTTTAAACCCTCAAAAAGTGAAAACTTCTTGATGGATTCGAACCAAACACATGACTAAAAAGGGTATAAAAAACGCACACAAACACCCCATGGCTCTGATACCAATTGTAGAATATCTTAACACAAGTATGGATTGATTCACTTAGAGTTTTAGAGAGAGAAAGATGGTTGGATGAACACTTAGAGAGAGAAAGAAAAATGATAATATTAGCTTAGTGAAAATGTGACAAATGAACAACCAACACCCTCTCCATGTGTGGAGAGGGTTAATATACTTACATAGTTGGGTCGGGCCAAGCTTTATATGGGCTTTCCTTGGACTTTCTATAAGCCGACTCGGTTAGATTACTTAGATATTACATTGAATTGACTAACTATTACTAAGGCTCATGAGATCGACAATGATCGTCACTTCACTAAAAACTAAATTCCTAACAATATATATATTTTTTATATATTATTATATATATCATATTTTATAATTTATATAGGTGTGTGTATGTGTGTGTGTGTGTGTGTAACAACAAGTGGTATCAGAGCCTTCTGGTTTGTAAAATCCTTTCAAAAGTTTTATAAACTACTCAAAAGATTTTTAAAATCAAGATCCTATTACCATGGCAGCAGAAGTACCACAGACTTTTGAATATAGGGGCGGCAAGTTAAATGCTGCTCCTCTACTAGAGGTGGAAAATTTCATAAATTGGAAAAAGAGGTTCATATGCCACGTCATTGGTATTAAACCTCAATTTGAGAACATCATAAAAAATGGTCTCTATATCCTCATGGTAACTGGTCAAAGGAAGCCTGAAGTATAATGGTGAGCAGATGAGAGAAAGGCTGCTAACTTAGATCAGCGACTCAAAAGTCTCATCATATCTGTACTTTCGGATGACTAGATCAACTCTGTCATAAATTTCTTAACAGCTAAATCTACCTGGGATGACCTGATACTATATCATGAGAGCCCCTCTGATGTGAAAGAAAGTAGGGTCATGGACCTGAAATTTTGTTACAACACCTTCAAGTTCAAAGAAGGTGAAAATCTAACACAAACTTTCACCAGATATAAAGCTTTGATGAATGAATTAGTAAATGACAACATCAAATTTTCAAAGCTTGAAATAAATACTGGTTTCATAAATGGGTTGCCAAAGAAGTGGCTAAGCTTTTGCCAAAGTCTCTAAAACATAAATCATGTGAAAGAATCTGAACTTGCTTCTGTATTTGGTAAACTCAAATATGAAGAAAGCCTCATTGACATTATTTATAATAATGAAAATAAAAAGGCTCTCACCACTCCAACTCCCCTATCAACTGCCTTCATCTCAACATCTATTGTCCAGGACTTCCAAGATAGTCCTGATGATGAAGAGAATACAAGAAGCAGCCAAGAATACTTGAATGAACTCAAAGGGGAATATCAAGCTAGAGCTCTTTTAGCCAAGTCTAAAAGGTTCTTTTAAAAGGGGGGGGGGGTCAAAGATCTAGTGGTGCCAAAGCAACTGAAACATGAGTTTTCTCATGATGTAATGTGATGTTTTTTCACAACATTATGTAAGATGCAAAAGATTATCATACATAACTAATTAATTAAGTCAACTATGCTTAAAGTTTAGATTTTTAGTTACATTTATTCAAGGATTAGGATCCTCTCATGTTCATTAATATAAGAGGTAATGTTATAATTATTGTGAATGTACATTTGAATTAAAATAAAATATGAGTATACGTTTTTAATGACTCTTAATTTTTCTTTCAAATCTCACAAAAAGCTTAACATTACCTATCATGGTCAACATGACCTATTATTTAACCATACAAAACTTACAATAATAGATAATCTTGATTATTAAACATGTTTACAATTTACCCGTACGTAAAACTTCTAATATGTTGTCTTTGATGTGTATAGTTTGTCATGATTTATGTTTTTGGTAATCTTTACTAATGCCTTTATTTTTTATGTGAAATCACTCTCTTGCTAGTGCGGAGATGCTAGTTATGACTGACTAGATTGGGAATTAATTTTTTTTGAGCGGTATTGATTGGCACAGTAATGGTATAAGGTGAACAAGATGCTCTTTTACCTTCAACTCAAAAGGGGACATGTTATTTGTTAGAAAAGCGACTTAAACTTATAATGATGTTTGATAAATTTGGTATTTAGTTTTTCCTATGTCTTCTAATATTAATAACTAGTAATGTGGGTCCTAAATAATATTTTGTGGATATACAGAGTATTATATTAGCCTATATTTCTAGGCGTTCGGTAAATTTAGTATTCAGGTTTTCGTATATTTTTTAATTTGAGTTTTTAGAATTAACAACTAGGCCATTTGTTTCTTATAAATAGGGATAATGACACTAGTTTTCTTTGGTCATTTAAACTAGAATTTTGTGTTTGGTACATGTGAATTTAGTCAGGTATTTAATTCGTTTGTTATAAATAAAACTTTCGCTTCGTTTGTCGATTTTGTCTGATTCTTTATTTGAATTACCAAAAAGTGGTAGCCAAGTCCGTTAGTTATGGAGAAAATGAAAAGAAAAAAAAAATTGTGTGGTAAGGTTTAAAGTATTCGTCTTTTTGTCATTATGGATTGTTTGTTTTGTTTCTGAATAGATATCTGATTATGTTTTTGTTTTTGAGCTTTTGAGTTAACGTACAGCCTTACGGTCTTATCAAAATATTGGTCATTGAAAGCTGGAACTCATGAATTGGTTTTGTTAACTTTTGTTCTTTGATCGTATTAGTAATGTAGACTCTATTTAATTTATTGTAAATATGTTGTGTTAGGCTATATTTCTTGGCGTTTGAATTTGAGTCATAATTCATATCATACACGTGGCTTTTAGAATTATCAAATATCATATTGGGGGTTTGAATTTTAAAAGCACGTTCCTCAAGTAAGTCATTAACTTATTTTATTTTAGTTCATCATAATACTTATCAAATAAGCAGGTCATATAATTTGAACTTAATATTGAAGACACATTTGGTGTTTCAAGTTTTAATTATAATCATGGTACCTGATTTTGTTCGATCGTTTGAACTTTGTTAGAACCAAAATACACAAATAAAATTCTTAAAAAGAGGTGAAACAACCGCACACTATAATATGTGGAGTCACAACACTATACGAAAATGAACCTCGCTTATTTTAAAACAGTCTTATTAATTACTATTAATTTGTTTCTACTTTTACGCCTTTTCTCCGATTGTAATTTCATTGTTTTAGTAGAAGAACACAAATTATTAAAGGTTAATATTTCCACTGTATATTAACTTTTAGTGGCTCGATTTATACCTTTCAATTTTTTTTGATAAAATTATGTGTCGATTATATTTGAGAGATAATTAGAAGACCAGAGTGACACTAAACAAACTTGTTAAAGTTTTGAGAGATACTTGCCTCCATTTCACAGTCAACTTATTCCTTTCATTCGGCTATGTCCTTTTTTTACAACCATCATTTGCATCAATTTTTATTAGGTACCTTTTTACTAGGTGTTGCCTTTTAGTTTTTACATATACAAACACTGCATTGAATTCAGCTCAAAGGATGTTATGTAGACTAAGAACACTTCAATTCCTTTATTATATTATTAGTATTACCTCATATTAATATTAATATCCGTCACAAACAACATTCTACCTTCGCCGCCTTACACTTTCGCTCACAATCTGCTTTGTAATTTTCAATTATATCAGACTTGCGACAACAACTCCATAAAGCATCAGGATGTATGCGTTCACAATATCCATCACAAATCCTGCTGCTGATAGTTCCTTTTATCTCATTATAATCAATTTTCCTACCTGCAAATTTCAAAGCAGAATCTGTGTATAAATTTTATAAAAAAGTACGCGTGAAACAAATGAACCATAGAAGCAAACTTACATTGGTTACAAACTAACAACACCATAAAGCTTACAAAGAAGACAGTCATATGTGATCCGCATGGTTTCACCATCGCCCACTGAATTCTCTTTGATTTTTTTCAAAAGCATAAAGAGAATAGGATGATGAATGACAACTTAGACAGATATGTATTTATCCTCTATACAAGACAAATGCGTAATGGTTTATTTTACCCATACGTGACATAAAAGACTATCATACATGCAAATCATTCTTTATGTGTGTTCCCACATAGTTTTTCTCATGCTTTAATTCATGTCTCAAAATCCACCATTCATAACTCCAAAATAATAATAATAATAATAATAATAATAATAATAATAAACTCTTGAGTTTCTTAATAAACAGGCTTGCGACAACAACCCCATACATCATCAGGATGTATGCGTTCACAATATCGATCGCAAATCTTGTTGCCGATAGTTCCTTTTATCTCATTATAATCGATTTTCCTACCTGCAAATTTCAAAGCAGAATCTGTGTATAAATTTTATAAAAAAGTATGCCTGAAACAAATGAACCATAGATGCAAACTTACATTGGTTACAAACTAGCAACAACATAAAGCTTACAAAGAAGACAGTCATATGTGATCCACATGGTTTAACCATCGCCCACTCAATTCTCTTTGATTTTTTTTTCAAAAGCGTAAAGAGAATAGGATGATGAATGACAACTTAGACAGATATGTATTTATCCTCTATACAAGACAAATGCGTAATGGTTTACTTTACCCATACGTGACATAAAAGACTATCATACATGCAAATCATTCTTTATGTGTGTTCCCACATGGTTTTTCTCATGCTTTAATTAATGTCTCAAAATCCACCTTTTCATAACTCCAAAATAATAATAATTATTATAATAATAATAGTAATAATAATAATATAATAATAATAATATAATAATAATAATAATAATAATAATAATAATAATCTCTTAAGTTTCTTAATAAAGTGATTGTTTATAAATAATAATAATAATAATAATAATAATAATAATTAGAGAAGGATGTGATGGCCTTGCTGAAGCGGATCCTAAAGTTTTATGTGACTCAAGACACTGGGGCACGAGTTGTTGTTCATATTTTTATTAGGATTAGCTTTGCTATAGCTGAAGACCAACTTTTTGTAATTGTCTTATTTTTCTAATAAAATAATAATAATATCCTGAATTGGTAACAAAGTGATTTTGATAATCATAATAATAATAATAATAATAATAATAATAATAATAATAATAATTACAATAAACATCAGCATAACGTTGTACGCGATAGCTTTGTTGATATTTGTTTTCAATTAGGAATTCCAGCTGGTAAAGAAGTGGACATTGAGCTTGATAAAGGGCGGGACAAAGATTTACATCCAACTGATATGTTGCTCTACTCGTGGGATAAAGGAATTGATGTATGCGTGGATCTGACAGGGTCAACGGGGCTGGTTGCTTTTGTGTCGGATCGTGCAGCGATTGAGGTCGCACAACGTAAATGCGTAAAGTGTCTAAGTGTGCCGCTATTGGGTACAATTTTCTCCCCTTCTCATTCTCTTCTTCCGGGGAACATAAAAAGGATGTGGTAGCCATACTGTAGCGGATCTGAAATTTCTTCGTGGCTCAAGACATTGAGGCACGCGCTATTGTTCACATTTTTAATAGGAACAAATTTGTTATAGTTAGAGGAGTGGGGGCTCAATAGTATCTCGGCTTCTAACTAATTTCTTATAAATATCTTGAAGTTTTAATAAAATCAATCATTATAATAAAAAAATATAATAATAATAATAATAATGTGTAATAAGCGTGCATGTTTTGTATGTTTAATACATTATACATGTCAGATCTTAGTGGCTTTAATCATTTCTAAAAAAATCATCCTTAAGACTGAAAGGTTCACCAAGTTTTTTCCATCATTAACTTATGATGGTTTCCGGTAAAATTTTGGCCTCTTCTGAGTCACGCAAGGAAATGTACCATTTTGAACACTTTTATCAAAATAAAAAGACAACAACATATCATAAATATTGCAATTGTTTTACAATGTTTATGTGTGGAGTATACCTATGTACGCAAAGATCACCATTGTTTTTATACATCAGAAGTCAAGTTCCACAAGAAAATATCTATTGGGGTCAGTTTTTTGTACCACTAAGTCTCAGTTGGATTTGAACATAAAATCCCATAAGTATACTCAAGCTGAAAAGTGTTCAGCTTGAGTCGCTGAAGGAAAGCTTCAGCTCTAGTTCTTTGGGTACTTGGAAGATCAAGATTATCTTCACTTCAGTTTATGCAGCGGTACAGAACCTGAAGAAGACCTTAGTAAGAGCTTCAGTCCAGCTTGGCTGACAATTCCAAGCTGGACTATGTCTATCTCCTTAACAAGAGTTTGAAATGAAATGTTTCAACTTCTAGAAGGTTTACAAGACGAGAAAAACATTGCTTTATGTTAAAAAGAATAAAGCAGATCTCCTTGGGAAAGAAACTTCTAAAATTGGTATAGAAGTACAACAACTTTCCTTAAAGGATTGTACCTTATACTATAAAGCAAACGTGCATTAAATGGTAGTTCAACCACCCATTTAATGCTTGCCACGTAGTCTAAGCTAAACTTGTAAACCCTAATCTCTTTGCCTATAAAAGGAAAGAGATATTGAGAGTAAAGAGCTAACTTTTCCAATTAATGCAAAACACATTAAAATGCTAACTCTTCCAATTAATGCAAAACGCATTAAACCCTAATCTCTTTGCCTATAAAAGGAAAGAGATATTGTGTTTACGTGTTGCCTAAGTAGGGTTTAAACTTTTAATGCCCGAGTTATCATAAACCGTTAATTTCTTAACTGCTCATTCTGGTTAAGTAAGCGCAAGTGTTGTAAATAGATCTATTGGGACTGATAATCCCCGTCCAAGTAAGTAGCTCTTACTAGATCGATGGATGTATACCATGTCAGATGTTAGGTGTTGTTCCGTTAGGGCAAGTTTTATTTGGCATCATGCATACTTCCAGTCCAATTGAGCCTCAGTGTCATGAGCTTAGTGCAACGTAAATAATATTTTTATGTGATATTGTATCTGTAATAATAGTCGCATACGTTTTGCAAACTTGTGGTCCATTCTTATTACCAATTCAAACCTATAAATTCACCAACTTTATGTTGACGTTTTAAGCATGTTTTTCTCATGTGCTTAGCTTGGATCTATTCTTAAAGTGCAATGTGGTGTCTCATGCATACTTGAATTATCAAGAACATTTATCTGTCATTAAATACCGTTGTCTTTTAAAAACAATTTCTTAAGCTTCCGCATTCTTACTGTTAAACTCATTTAATTTATGTAATAACTTAAAGTATTTTTATCAATTGCAACGGTGTTGACTTTTACAAACGTCCATATAGTGGTCGTTCCCTTGATCTTGTGTGATGTATATTATGACGTCACGCCCTCAGACACGTTTTTCGTCCAAGCCCCATTCGGAGGTGTGACATAGAATCTCATGAGGATCAGAGTGATTGCCTCATCTTCTTGCTTCTATAACACTAGGTGTTTCCAATATGATAAGTGTGACTCTGAGGATGTCTTAATCTTAAAGTGTGACAGTAAACCAGGGTCTATGGTCTATCATGCTGTCAATCATGCGTATATTTGAATCCCGTTAAAAAACAACACATTCTTTTCTCTTAAAATAGAAAAGAAAAAAAACTTTACACTTACAAGCGTCTACAAATGTCTAATTTGTTCACACTCTTATTTCCTCATACTTCCTCTTGCGCGAGAACTGGAATTTAGGTGTAACAAAATGACCTGTAGAATTTTAAGTCTCGACATGGTTTTATCACTTTTATGTTTGCAAAATATAAGATATTTACTGTCCTAGAACCTCTTAATGTAATTGTTAATACCTATTTTATAATTTCAGATGCGTTTAATCCTCATGTCTCACCCGCTAAGAATCTGCTATGGATTCTAAACTATGCGGATAGTATAATGGGATCAAATATGAAATGCACAAGGTCCCTTGGTGGAATGTGGAGGAGGACGACAAATCCCTCTACTTACTTTGTGCCATGCCTACTCAAAGCGAGGAGTATCCATCTGGAAATTTGTTTTACACGAGGAGTATATGTTTGCAATCTACCCCAATGATGAAAAGCACCAAGAGATGAACATGTCCTCTTTATTACATGCGATGAGACAACATGAGATGGGACAAATCAAATTAGAACCTTCTGAGTATTACTTTCATGTGATGCACAACTTTAGAGAACTCCTTATATTGGCTATACCAGCGAGTGGTATCATTTTAATTTTTATATGTATCACAGTAACATAAAGTAATATTTTGGGGTTTTACTTTAAATAAAATAACAATGTACTTTTATAGCTGTCCGTTTTGGTCACTATAGTTTGCTTACATATGAAGTCATTAAATGATGTTTTTATCTCGCTTAATGACCTAAGCATGACACATAGTCATCTTTTATGATCAGACAAGACATAAGTGACTAATTTACAAAACAATACAATGACTAAAATATGATGAACCCAAAAGAATATATTCTAGCTAAAAAGTGGTGCGGTTTTTTAATATTTTGTTCTCTTCTATACAGGAAAGACGCGTTCTGTCTCTTTTCTTTTTCATGTGTCCTACAAACTACAAAATCCAAAAGCAATCCGCATAATCTTGGGACTAAGGGGACGAGTTGCTGCAGGCCAGGAGACTGAAGACCCTTTTCAAGGTTATGCATTTGAGATATTTTTACCAGCAAGGCTCTTCAATGTTGAGGATGCCAAGCAATACAAAACGAGTGAGTTATGGACGATAAGGATTCCCAAGAAGAAAGGAGAGTGCGTTCAAACAGTTGGAGGGGATTTATTATTTTACACGAAAGATATATGCAAACTGACCCTCTGGCGCCCCATATAGGATCATGTCTCTGTTGCAACAGATTATGACAGATCTACATTGAAGACTTTGAGAAAACTATATTGATGTTTGTTGATGCGCGCTAAAGATTTTTGATGCTGTCTAGTTTACACTTTGACCGCATACTTCTAATGATGTTTAGCTGGCTGTTTACGTATGAGTCTTGTATCCTTTGGACCTTTTTTGATTTTTGTTGAAGAGGTTGTTTATAATCTATTTACTTCTTTTATCTGGAAGGTTATTCCATTCTTTTTCGAATTTGAATATGCATTATCAATTAATACATGTTGTTTACAACTTTATAAAACCATTTTTTTTGTAAATTATGAGCAGTGGTGTGTTGTGACTATTCATTATAGTGGGAATAACAAGTTTTGTGGTTAAAACTTTGGTTTGGCGTTGGTCTAATAGACAAAAAAACATAACTGAAATAGACTATTAATAAGCACTTTAGTTGATGTTGCAACCCTTGTAACAATTTGTGAGCTGTGACTATTCATTATAGAGTAGTATGGTCATTTGTAGAATTTCGTGCAATTTGGATTTAATGGCTTTTGGAGTTTCGGGTGCTTCTATTTGGCGTTTTGGATTATTAGGCGGCCTATTAATCGACACATAGACGTTAAGCAGAGATTAACTGTCTGGGTTTTTACTAATCGGCCTTATTAATTAGATTGTTCAAAAATCAATCAACATAGCGATTAATCGGCCATAAATTAGGCTTAAATCGGACAAAAAACGGCTAAATCGCCAACTCGGTTACGGATATAAATCTGCCAAAACAGGCATAAATCGGCTAAATCAAAGAAAAATAAGCTAAAACGGACGAAAATCGAGCATATGTTTTCCAAATTTTATAATTATATATATAAAAAATCAATCCGAAATCCTGGCCTAACCGATTAATCGCTAGGCGGTATCCGAATGTCCGATGAGCGCCTAACTATTTTTCCAAGGTTACACCCTATATTTACCGGCAGAGGCGGAGATTACCATGTGCAAGTAGGGCGGCTGTACAGGGCCTCCAAAATTATGAGGCCTCACAATTTAAACATTTATAGTTATGTTTGTGTATTTATGCTATACATCCAAATGAATCTTCTTTGAAATCTATTTAGTTAAATACAACCCCTCTTAGCATAATAAATAATCATTAAAAGGCCTCATTATAACAAAATTGTTATTAATGAACACCTTTTACACACCCTTAAGTTTTATTGGTTTTGATGGGGCCCCTTTTTAATTATCGTCCAGGGTGTCACACCCCGACAATGGCGGAAACTCGGGAATGCAACATAATGATCAATCATAACACGAGATACAATATAGAGAAAACTACAATGCATGAACTTCAAGTGTTACGAAGACCATCAACCTCGAACAACCTCGAGTGATGTCCCAAATCATAACTAAATCCAAAATCTCTTACAACTTCCAATAGCCCACACAGGGGTCCAAATCTAAATTTAAACCAAAACATCCAAGTACTAAAATCAAACAAACAAGCAAGCAAGACTTCACAAGAAAAATCCACACGAGATACTTCTAAGTCTGCTATCACATATCACCAACTTACTCCTCTTTCACTTCACCTGAAAATGATACTCGAAAATGTCAACAATAATGTTGGTGAGCTCGTAGGTTTGACCTTAAACCCAAAAGTTGTACCAATATCTCAAAACAGTGGACAATAGTGCATTATGGCAGTGAATATATATGCAAACAACCCATTAAATCAATCATCATATGTCACTTACGCACCTAAAGGGCCTACCAGCCGGAGTACTAGATTAGGGCAGGACCTCACACATATCAGGGTAGGCGTACCCAGCCGCTTCAATAACCATACAAATACTGGGATAGGCGTACCCCTCCGATCCAAACAATCATGCATCACATAATATTCATGTAGCAGTCATAAGCACATATCTTGTCCCAAAAACAAAACCACATTTCGCATAGTTCAATTCAAAACACATTTGAGTATCATTTTCCCCCAACGAAAAAACAGTAAAAAGTGGGGCTAGGAGAACTCACCTCAAGCAAGCCTTTAGCAACCAAATCTCAATCACACAAGCAAATGCAACGACGCCCGCACACGACCTAGTCCAGTTAATGTCCCATTTTAATCATTCATTTCCAAAATAGTCTTCACGTTTGATGCATAGAGTTTAGATGCATTGTACAATTACCCGTAACAATGTACATTGCTCCATAATACATACTTATACTATTTAAAGAAAATAGCTAAGTATTATAAGTAAATATTTATAATAAATAATTATAAATAAATCTCGATAGGTAAATTCGGTAACCTTAGTCACCGTAAAACTAAGCATAATAAGGTTGAAAATAGAACGTTTACTCATAATAAACACATTTGAAAAGTTTTGAGAAAAACTGTATTTTTCGTCTTTTAGTGAATTTATTAAAATAATTAAATAATAAAATAATAATATTTTATTATTTAAATTAAAATCGTGTTTTTAAGTAAAATTTCTAAGTATAAACTTTTTACGAAATTTCGACATGACCCGTACGTTCATACAACTTTTTCCAAGGTTTCAAACCTTAATTTAAAACACTTTTCATAATTTCGACACTTTTCCGACAAAATTCCGAAATCTCAATCTTTAACGTTTACTAAAACGTTTCTCCCAAAATAACGTTCAATATCACTTCGTAAATACCTTTTACTTTCAAAAAGTCTGTCCAAATTCTTAAAACGACCAAATAACGCTTATTGGGCTTTAAGGCCCAATAAGGGTCCGTTAAGATATTTATACGTTCAAAATACGATCCAAGCCCAAAACTAAGGCCCATTAACATACAAAAGCTCATACTAATAAGTAGAAAATAATCCGGACCACAATAAGCCCTCCCATTAAGCTACGGCTTAAATGGGTCTATTGGGTCGTGAGCCCATACGCTCCAAAATACGTATATTAAGCTTGAAAATGAGCTAATAAGCTACGTATCGCATTTTGTTACTACCATAATCCTCAAAAATATTCCACGAGCATACGTCATACCACGAAAATAATCAAAAATCACTTCCCCTGTGATTTTAATAAGTGACGTGGGCATATAAGCCCAAATAAGCCACGAAATAAGCCCAAAATAAGCTATACAAGATATTATTCAAAATAAGCTATCTAGCAACATATGTTATTTAACCATCACGACCACAACATCAAAACTACAAAAACTCCTTTCTTTCTTCTTTAAATCCAACGAACCAAGCACCCCTATATATATCCGTTTCGTTTCCAAAAATTGATTTTTACGACGATAAACTTGTACAACTAACATCTATGCATCAATATAAACCCAAAAGGACAAACGAAATTTAAATTTGAAAACTTACAAGAAAATCTTCAAAAATGTAGATTTCGACACGAACCGGACAACCCAAACGTTGTTTAAATGAATACCCAAATACTCGTATCAACCCGTAATATCACGTTCTTAATCAAAGTTAGAAAATCTATGGTGGTTTGTGGTAGATGGTGGTGGACGAAACACACACACACTCTTATGTGTGTTTTTATTTTTTTAAAATGAAAAATGATTATGGGAAATGAGGTAATGGAAAGCATCTTATGTACAATTTTGGACAAGGTTAGCTAAAATTAAGCCACCATGTCTCCTTTGACTTCCTTGACCAGCCATAGCATCCTATGGGGTCTCGGGCCTTTCTTTTTGTGTCGGGATCACTTAAAAGCTCATAAAACTCAACCGTAAAATTTTCCCCGAAGTTAATAAGCTTTTATATTCACCTTAAAAATACTTTTCCATTAACTTAAAGTATTTACTTAACATATTTTCACTTTAAACCCTTAAAAATTCATTTGGACATTAACGGACATGTCAGGACTCGTTTTTTGGTATTTTCTTAGAATTCACGGGTCAACCACCCAGAATGTAAATAACACAATAATATCCTCTAAAAAGGACTATTATTCACAATAAATCATAACTTATCACAATTCTCAACAAAATCACCATCATCAACACGGTACAATATCTAAATAAACAGACAGAGGTCAAATAGTCAAAGGACTAAAATGAAATATTCAAAACACAAAAAGGGACAAAGGTTACATTCTACCCCCCTTAAAAGAATTTCGACCTCAAAATCCAGCTACTAATATCACTAAACAAATGCGGGTACTTCAATTTCATCTGATCTTCACGTTCCCATGTGAATTCAGGACCACGTTTCGAATTCTACCAAACCTTGACGATGGCAATTCTACTTCGTTTCAACTTCTTAAACTCTCTCTCTAAAATTTCACAGGCTCTTCCACAAAATTAAACTTGGCATCAACTTGGATCTCATCCAAGGGCACTTGCAGTGTTGGATCAGCCAAACACTTCTTAAGGTTTGACACGTGGAACGTGTCATGAACACCATTAAATTCCTTAGGCAAATCTAACCAATAGGCCACGAGGCCTACTTTTTTTAATAATCTCAAAAGGTCCAACAAATCTAGGTGCTAATTTCCCCTTTTTTCCTAAGCGTACAACACCTTTCCAAGGCGACACTTTGAGTAAGACATAGTCACCTACACTAAATTCTAGAGGCTTCCTCCTCCTATCATCATAACTTTTCTGACAATCACGTACAGTCTTAAGTCTATCCTTAATCTGCTTGATCTTCTTAGTAGTCTCTTGCACTAACTCAGGTCCTATCAACTAACCTTCTTCAACCTCAGCCCACATAATTGGCAAACGACACTTTCTACCATACAATGCCTCAAATGACGCACACCTTACACTAGAATTATAACTATTCTCATTCAAATACAATCTAGCCAATCTATCCATCTTATAATCCTCACACATAGGTAGAAAATGAGCAGACTTAGTCAATCGGTCTATAATGACCCAGACTGTGTCATGCCCATTAATGGTCCTAGGCAACTTAGTCACAAAATCCATAGCTATACCTTCCCATTTCCATTCGAGAATCTCAGGTTGCTAGAGCAAGCTAGATGGCCTTTGATGCTTAGCCTTAACCTTTAAACAAGTCAAACACTTACTAACATATATTGCTATGCCCTATCATACCCGTCTACCAATACCTATCTCTAAGGTCATAATACGTCTTATCAGCTCTTGGATGTACAGAGTACTTTGACTTATGGGCTTCGCCCATTATCAAGGTTCTCACATCACCCTTCAAAGGCACCAATATTCGATCCAGGTAATACAAAGTCCCTTCACTTTTTTGTTCTATCATTTCATCCAAACCTTTCTGCAATCCTGCAAACTCATCCATAACCTCCTTCTGAGTCTCCAGTATCCTATCCTTGAACTCGACTAAAGGGTCATATTTATAGCTCTAACTCTCTTAGGCTTTAATCTTTCCTTCCTAATTAGGGCATTAGCCACCACATTCGCCTTACCAGGGTGGTAGCGAATCTCACAGTCATAATCACTAAACAACTCTATCCAGCGACGCTGTCGCATATTCAACTCTTTCTGACTAAAGATATGCTGAAGACTCTTATGGTCTGTATAGATGACACTCTTTGTCCCATACAGATAATGTCTCCAGATCTTAAGGGCAAACATAACTGCTCCTAGTTCCAAATTATGAGTCGTATAATTCTTCTCATGAATTTTCAACTGCCTAGACGCGTAGGCTATCACCTTACCTCTTTGTATTAACACACAGCCTAGTCCTATCCCGGACGCATTACAATATACCATAAAGTCTTCTGGTCCATCGAGGAGAGCTAGAATAGACGCATTACACAACTTATCCTTCAAAGTTTGAAATGCTAATTCCTGTTCCTCACCTCAATTGAAAGTCTTACACTTCTGAGTCAAGATAGTAAGAGACTTAGCTATCTTAAAAAAGTTCTCAATGAACCTATGATAATATGCAACCAATCCTAAGACCAAACGAACCTCAGACGGAGTTCTAAGGGCTTTCTAATTCTTAACGGCTTCAATCTTACTAGGGTCTACATGAATCCCGATACCATTTATCACATGCCTAAGAAACTGTACTTCTCTTAGCCAGAATTCACACTTAGTCACTACTTTAGAAAAATTAGATACAGTTTTATCCTTCGTGAGCAGTTCAAGACTTAACTTTAATGTTCCTACATGCTCCTCCCGAGTCTTAGAGTAGATTAAGTTTTCGTCCATAAAACACTATCTACAAACTTTTCAAGGATATGGCTCTACACTCTTAATCATAAAATCAATGAATACTGTTCGTATGTTAGTCAGACCAAAGGGCATTATTGTGAACTCAAAATGTTCATAACAAGTTCTAAACGTAGTCTTTAAAATGTCATCCTCGTGCACTCTTAGCTGATGGTATCCTAACCTAAGATCTATCTTTGAGAAAAACTACAACCCTTGTAGTTGGTCAAACAGATCATTAATCCTAGGAAGCGAATAACGATACTTAACAGTCAACTTGTTCAATTCTCTGTAGTCAATATACATTCTAAAAGAACCATCCTTTTTCTTAACGAACAATACCGGCGCTCTCCAAGGCGATGAGATTGGTCGAATGAAACCTTTATCTTGGAGTTCCTTGAGTTGTCTCGATAACTCCTCTAATTCAGAAGGTCCCAAAGGATAGGGAAACTTTGCTACCGGCGTTGCTCCAGGGATTAACTCAATTCGAAACTCAATTCTTGAATAGGCGGCAATCCAGATAGGTCATCCAAAATACATACAGAAAATACTATTCCTACTACTATCTCTTTTTGTTCCTTCTCTTTAGCCTTAGCACTCTTTATCTTTTCTTCTGGTTTCTCTCCTAATACTCTAAGCACCTTGCCATCCAGTAGTGGTATCCTTACTACTTTCTCATGACAAATTATTTCAGCCTTATGATTAGACAACCAATCCATACCTATAATCACATCAAAACTCCCATGCCCAAAAGGTATCAAATCGATGTCAAAGACATGACCCTCAATTTCTAGTTTGCAACCCTTAATAACCTTATCAATCTCTACTAGCTGCCCGCTAGCTATCTCCTATTCAACCCACCCTATCTGAAACCTAAGTCATAGGCTCTAGCCATAACAGAGGTATAAAAGTAGTGGAAACAAAACTATAGTCGGCACCAGAGTCAAATAAGGTAGTGGCAAAATGATTGTTTAAAGTAAACGTACCCGTCACAATGTTCGGATCCTGGCGAGCTTCCTCTGCTCCCAACATGAATGCCCTACCCCTAGCTTGGTTCCCTTGGTTTCCACGACCCTGACCCCCGTTATTAGCAACAACTTGGTTTGGACGATTTCCTCCCGGTCCTTGTGCCCTATTCAATCTAGGACAAGCTGACCTGACATGGTCGGTACTACCACACTCATAACATGCCCTAACAGTTGGGTTTCTAGCATTGACAGGATTCACATTCCTAGGCACGCCTCTACAATCCTTTGCCAAATGACCCGGGCGGTTACAGTTGAAGCATGTGCGACAAGGCCCTCCGGGTGCATGGTAGGAGTTGCAGGTGGTACACTTGGGCCAAGCACCCGTATTCTCTCTTCCTACAGGGTTTGCGGTAGTAGCAAAAGCATTTTGTACCTAGTCCTTGTTATCATCCTTACCATTCTTATCCTTGCTAGGTTTCCCTACATTTCCTATTTTCTTAACCTTCTTAATTGATCCATTCCTAACAGCCTCATCGGTCAGTACACCAGAAATCTGCAATAGCCTTCTGCATAGTCTTTGGCTCCATTGCTGCCACCATCCTGAATCTATTAGGCAGGGCCATATACGTACCTCTCAATGTTTCCTACTTTTGGGAATTTACTAAAGTAAGGAACTAATCAAGCTCACTCCTGAATCCTATAGTATACGCAGCATGCCAGCCCCGTCCATGGCATTATTCACAAATCAGTGTCCAACTTTTGTTTCATGAGTCTAGGACGAAACTCTATCTATCATTCTTATAACTTAAAGTTTTCCTGACTTGCTTTTCAGAGTTCCACTACGTTAAATCCTTACCCACAAGTGAACCAACAGTGTATTTTACATTTTGGTCAATACTACAACCACTCATATCCTGCATGGACTCCATTTTCTCAATCCATCGAGTAAGAACTACAGCACCTCCCTTACCATTATATTCCTAAGGGTTACAAGCTTGATGCCTTATATTAACAACCTACTTCGGTTGTCATTTACTAACACTTTCCAAAGTTCTCCTGAATGTTCTCATTAACCACATTTTCATTTTGATTTCAAACCATTTATTGTTACTAACCTGAGCTAAAATGGCAGGTCAGAGGTTCTACAATTATTGGGCAATGATTGTCGAGAAGTCGGGTGCTTCTCCTACACCCCCATTGACTCCCTCTACATTCCCATTGACTCCCTCTACGCCCCCATTAGCACCTAACCTCTGGTCATTTCCTTGACCATTCAATTCGTTAATATGCTCATCATTACCTCCCTTAGGTCCTCTACCCCTTCCACCACCTCTACCAACCCGTCTACTTGTTCCCCTTCCTCGTGATTCGGCAACAGGTCGGCCAGCACTTTGCGTCCTCATCCTTGGCGGCATTATCTATACAAAGGAGAACATGGGCAACGTTAGGTAGGTGAGAAGACTAACATATATATATATATATATATATATATATATATATATATATATATATATATAGAATACCTTACTATATATATAACTATACACATAATACCACCTTATGGTGTCAACATCAATTTGTGTAAACGACATTACTAAATACGAGTGAGTTGTGATATGTTTATAACTATGTTAGCCACCGTACTTATATTTGCATCATTTCCTAGTCGTACTCAATATTAAGCTCACACATTTTAATGACTGACCTAACTAAAACACCAAACCGCAAACACGCAAAAGCAAGCAAAAGCGGAACACCACGCACATAGATCCTATACGTAACTAAATGATGGATCTTAGGTTATAGTCTAGGTCAACCCACCTAGTTCTCTATAACCTTGGCTCTGATTACCAATCTGTTACACCCCGACAATGGCGGAAACTCAGGAGCGTACCATAATGATAAATCATAACACAAGATACACTATAGAGAAAACTACAATTGCATTAAACTTAGTGTTACGAAGCACCCTTCAACTGAACAACCCGGTGATGTCCCAAATCACTATTATATCCATTAACCTCTTTAATTCTAATAGCCCACCACAGGGTATCAAATTATACTTAAAACACAAATCTTCCAAATACTAAAACCAAATAAAATAAGCAAGTAAGACTTCACATAAAAAATCTACACGGGATACATCTAAGTTTGTTATCACATATCACCAACTTATTCCTCTTTTACTTCACTTGAAAATGATACTCGAAAATGTCAACAATAATGTTGGTAAGCTCGTAGGTTTAACCTTAAACCAAAAGCCGTGCCAATATTTCAAAATAGTGGACAATAGTGTGATATGACAGTGAATATATTCAAACAACCCATGACTTAACATCCCGCTATTCAAGTACACGACCTGGAATATAACCGATGTCAATCCACCATATGTCAACTTAAGCACTAAGGGCCCTACCAGCTGGAGCACTATATAAGGGCAGGACCTCACACAAAACTAGGGTAGGCGTACCCAGCAGCTCCAATAACCACACAAATACTAGGATAGGCGTACCCCTCTGATCTAAACAATCATACAAAACATAATATTCACATAGCAGTCATAGGCACATATCTTGTCCCAAAAACAAAACCACATTTCGCACAGTTCAATGTAAGCATTTCAAAAACATTTGAGTATCATTTTCCCCCCAACGGAATAAGCATGTAAAAGTGGGGTCCGAAGAACTCACCTCAGGCAAGTCTTCGCAACAAATCATCAATCACACAAGCAAATGCCAATGACGTCCGGCACTCGTCCTGTAAGTTAATGTATCTTTTAATCATTTCATTTTTTAAAACTGTCTTCACGTTTGGTTGCATAGGGTTTAGCCCGCGTTGTACAATTACCGGTAACAATTTTGTGGTGTGATGAGTAACGACATATCCCATCGATCTTATCACCCCTCATTGCTCTATAATACATACTCTATATATTTAAAGAAGTTAATAAAGTTATATAAGTAAATATTATAATAATTAATTATAATTTTTATCTCGATAAGTCCTTTTGGTAACCTTAGTTATGTAAAAATTATATAATTTGGTTGCAAAATAAAACGTTTAATCATAATCTTAAACATTTTAGAGAAGTTTCGAGATAATTTATAATTTTTGTCTTTTAGTGATCTTATTAATATAATTAATAATAAAATAAGATTTTATTATTTAAAATCTAAATTTATGTTCTTAAGTGAAAAATTTTAAGTATAAACTTTTTACAAAATTTCAACATGACCGTACGTTCATTACAAGTTTTCCAGGTTATTTAACCCTTTATTTCAAACACTTTTCAAACTTTCGACACTTTTCCGACAATATTCCAAAATCTCAATTTTTAACGTTTACTAAAACGTTTCTCTCAAAATAACGTTCAATATCACTTCGTGAATACATTTTACTTTTCAAAAGTCCCGTCAAAATTTAAAACGACTATATCTCGCTTATTGGGCTTTAAAGCCCAATAAGGGTCCATTAAGGTATTTATACATCCAAAATACGATTCAAGCACAAAACCAAAGCCTATTTATATACATAAGTTCATACTAATAAGTAAAAAAATAATCTGGACCACAATAAGCCCTCCCATTAAGCCACAGCTTAGATGGGCTTATTGGGCCGTGAGTCCATAAGCTTCACAATACATATATTAAGCTTGAAAATACGCTAGTAAGCTACGTATTGCATTTGGTTACGACCATAAGCTATAAAAATAGTCCACGAACATACACCATACTACGAAAATACTCAAAATCACTTCCCTTGTGATTTTTATAAGTGAGGTGAGCATATAAGCTTAAAATAAGTCACGAAAAGCCCACAAAATAAGCTATACAAGCTATTATTCAAAATAAGCTATTTAGCAACACATGTTATTTAACCATCATGACCACAACATCAAAACTACAAGACCCTCTTGTTTCCTTTTTATGTTCGACTCAACCAAACACCTTTTTTATTCATTTTACTTTCCAAACTCACTTTTTACAACGATCAACTTGTACAACCAACATCTATGATTATATAACCAAAAGGACAAACTAAAATTTAAAAACTTAAAGAAAATATTCAACAAAGTATAGTTTCGACGCGAATCCGATAACAACTCAAACGTTGTTTAAAAGTAATACACAAATACTTCATATCATACCCGTAGTATCTCTTTCTTGATTAACGTTGGAAAATTTATGGGTGTTGTTGTTTGCTTAGGTCGGGCGAACAAGGCTCACACAATTGTGTGTGTGTTTTATTCTTTTGAAATGAAATTGGAATCGAATGAAAATTTTCTAGTGGTAAGCATATAAGTGTGAATTGCTAGACATATGAAGCTAAAATCATGCTCCTTGTCCCATTTCTTGGTTACGACGGTTATTGGCTTCCAAATGGTTCTCGGGTTCTTTCTTGGTGTCGGGATCATTTATAAGATCTTAAAACTCAAACTGTAAAATATCCCAAGTTACTTAGAATTTTTATTTCACTGTAAAAATACTTTTCCCAATAATACTTTGGTGTATCTACTTGAAACTATTTTCAACTTTAAAACTCATTAATAAACTCATTTGGATATTAACGGACGTGTCAGGACTCGTTTTTTGGCATTTCTCAAAATTCACGAGTCAAACCCCCGTAATACAAATAACATAATAATACCTTCCAAAAAGGGATTATTAATCACAATAAACCATAAATCACCACAATTCTCATAAAATCATCACCGTTCAACACGGTACAATATCTAAATAAATAAACTGATAAAAGTCAAATAGTCAAAGGACTAAAATGGAATATTCAGAACACAAAAAGGGCAAGGGTTACATTAATTACAGGCAGTCCCCGTTTGGGACTGCCTTTTGAATATTTTGTCTCATTTAGGATGCGTATACATTCTAGCAAGTTGACTATTTAAGAAAAAAATAGTATACATTTCTTCTTACTCCTTCGAGTTTGCGTTTTATACGCACACTTAGGGAGTTAAGGAGAAATACTACTAATTTTTTTTAAATAGTTAACCCGTCTGAATGTATTACGCTTTGGAGATAAATATTCAAAGGTGGGTTAGGATGTGCGCATGTGACCACATATGTTTCATTCGTACATGCATATGATTTATTATGTTGTTTTAAATTTTCAGATGGAACGAAAATGGATGTACGGCATGAATATTAGTTACCCGAAATATGTGAATGGAGTGCAGAGTTTTCTTATCGTTGTTGAGTCTGACCGAGTGGCTAAGGGAAATATTAAGATTTTTTTGTCCGTGTTTGAATGTAAACTGTTTGTACCTTATGATGTTATCAAAGTGATTGAGTCATTTCTCAAATATGGGCTTTGTTTCGTAATTTATACTTTTTGGTCGAGCTATGGGGAATCCACTAGTGTTAATTGCAATACGAGTCTTGTATTAAACGGCTAATAAGAACAATGAATCTTACATTAATGACAAACATGGAAATTTGAATGAGATGTTGCATGATTTGGGGGCTAATGATGGTGATACTAATCAAGAAGATTTAAAACAATTGTTTGAGGACGCAGAGAAACCGGTGTATGATGGTTATGATTTTTCTGTACTTTCAGCTATTCTGGAGTTGTTAAAATTAAAAGCAAGTAGTAGTTGGAGTGATACAAGCTTCACAAAGTTAGATTTTATGCACCGATTACTTCCCAAGAATAATGAGTTACCCATTTCTACATACCAAGCTAAAAACATAATGCGTCCAATGGGACTAGAGATTAAAAGAATACATTCATGTCCGAATGATTATATGTTGTATAGAGATGAGTACGAAAACTTGCATGCCTGTGTTACTTGCGAAACATCAAGGTATAAAAAAGAACCAGATGAAATTGATGATGATGTGACAAAAAATGGACCCCCAGCTAAGCTATTGTGGTATTTTCCCATCATACCGAGACTGAAACGGTTATTTGAAAACAAGAAAGAGGCCAAATTGTTGCGTTGGCATTTCGATCAGCGTAAAGATGACGGAAAATTAAGGCATGTGGCGGACTCCCCTCAATGGAGAAAGATTAATAAAAAATTTCCAGAATTCGCTAAAGAGATTAGAAATTAGATATGTTGATATAGCAGTATATATATATATATATATATATATATATATATATATATATATATATATATATATATATATATATATATATATCCCTAATATAATAATGTATGTAATTTCTAATGATTTTATTGTTTATGTGGACAGGCACAAAAAGAGCAAGACATGCGGGAAGATGGTACATACCATGTGTTAGGAAGAGATCCGATTACAGAAGTGTTTGGAAAAGAGCACGGGGACGAACTAAGGGGGTATCTACCGTTCTTAGAGTAAGGATGGCCTTAGGGTGGGTGAAGGGAGATAAGGAGAGACATCACGTTGTTGACATCAAGGCCATTGCGAAGAACGTCACAAAAACAGTTACAGCCGCGTTTCAAGATAAATTTGACAGTCAAAAAACTCAGATGGACAGTCAAAAAACTGAGATGGAAGGGTTGAAGGCTATCGTGGCACATCTAGAAGGGAGAGAGAGGCCGACTTGTCTCGATTCTAATTGTGCGTCTGATAAATTCGATGACCTTGAGGTAATTATGTTATTGTAAATATTTTATATGAAATTTGTTATTGTAACTAAGATGTCAATGTTTTGTAGGATCCCGCTCCTTGTGATATGCTATGGCCTTATGGACCTTAGGAGTTTCGAGTAGCTATAGGGAAGGTTTATCCGACTTGGGATGCCACACTACATGGATCTTCTATATCAGAGGGTCACATTAAGGTGCAAGTCAATACGGTCGAAGATGCTTATAAAGAAATACCTCTGCCCAAATAGACTGATAAAGTTCAAAATTAGAACAAGTAATCTTGGAATTTATTGAATGGCCTCGGAAAAAATCAAGGTTAGTATTGTTTACTTAAGTATTTCCTGTCGATTGTAGATTAAGTTCCTTCGTTCTTAAATTATCAAATTTAAGCCATCTGTTGACATATAAATCAAAATACACTTTTTGATTAATCATAACTATGTGGTTTTGTTCAATGTGGCTACTAGTAAGTTCTGGTTTAATCAATAATTCTACACACAGATTCACAAAAGACATAACTAGTGCAAAGGATGTATGATAATACTTATTTAGGATCATAGCTTAGTGGTATGATAGGTGCTTAGAACAATATTCTGATTTACAAATTATATATGCATTATTTACTTTACGTGTCAAACTAAATGAAAGAATCATATGACTTAGATAACCTGAACTAATGTACTAAATTATGTAATATTGAACCATTTAAAACTAAATTAAAAACTTTGTTATGAATTAATTAGAGATTATGGTATAGTTTAACATTGTTTATTAATGTTATTTTGTGTCAAATGCATATACACTAAAAAATCTCACCATGCTACTCTATGAGTCACTCTCCTCCTGGTCTAATTATGTCATGCCAAAACCACGATAGCGTTTTAAGTTTAAGTTCATTATTATCGCCCTTGATTGGCTAATCACACAATTCATTTTTTCTAATTGCATATTTGCATAACTTGAAGTTGGGTACAAACAGACTTAGGACTGATTAACAGGTTGTAGTGTTATAATGCAGGAAGAAAATCTAATGCCAATCGAACACCAAATACCATCAGGGGGTTATATGAGTTTGGTATTTCTTTAATCTTTATACTTAGTTATTATGTGTGTGGGTATGTTTATGTATAACGAGTTGATATATCTGACATGCTTTTTGATATAGTTAGAAAGTCAAGGTGCATTGCTTCCTCAAATTCTAAAAAGTTGGCCTCAAATGGTAGTCATCGCGTATTTAACTTACATTAAAATTAATAAGTATTATTATGTATTTTCTTTGACTTGTTATAATTAATGGTTTGTTATGTAGTTGAAATATCCAATTGTTAAATGAAGTTTCAATTATATCTCAAAATGAATCTTACAACTACAAACTTGGAATGCAACTGGTAAAAAAAACTTGGAATATTGATAGGTCAGGGGATGTTGTCAATGGGTCAAGGTTGTTGCTATTAAAAGGAAGCCTTCTTTGCCTTCTCATTTTGCATCCCTATTTCACTTCCATATCTCCTAGTCTTGTGTGTGAGGATAGTTAGAGAGTTTGTGAAATAGATCCTAATACAAGAGATATCACTAGGTGTTTATCTTTGTAATTAGAGAGAATGTGTAACTCCTAATTTTCTACATAGTGAAACATATCTTTCCTTGCTCGTGGTTTTTTACCCTATTGGGTTTTTCCACGTTAAATCTGTGTGTCATCTTTAATTGCATTTTATATTTTTAGTTGCGATTTTGCTTCAATCCGGTGTTACTTTTCTCAATAAGGGATATCAAGAGCTAAGGTTGGGTGTGTGTATAATTATTTATTGTATGCTCTGTGGTTGCCACTAATAAGTAGAACCTCACTTCAACAAGTAAATATGTTTATACTCACTAAAAGGTGTTCGCGTACATTATTAGCAAATAATAGTTTTATCGAAAACTAGATTGTGATTGTAGCAATGACGGCGAAATTTGAAATTGAAAAATTCAATGGGGATAATTTCTTGTTGTGGAAATTAAAGATGAAGGCTATCCTTAGAAAGGATAAATATTTAGCGGCCATTGGTGAAAGGCCAGCTGAGGTCACGAATAACAGTAAATGCGGACGAATGGACGGAAATGTTTTGGGAATTCTTTAATTTTGGCATTAGCAGATGGGTTTTGTTAAGCATAGAGGAGAGAAAAGTGCAAGGAGTTGGGATCTTCTGCTCGATTGTATGAGGCAAGATCGCTCCACAATAAACATTTTCTTAAAAGGAAACTTTATGCTCTTCGCATGACGGAATCTACTTTGGTGACTGAGCACGTTAATAACTTGAATACTCTATTTTCTTAGCTCACTTCTTTGAGTTGTAAAATAGATTCACAAGAACGTGCTGAAATTCTACTTCAAAGTTTACCTGACTCATATGACCAAGTTATCATCAACTTAACCAGTAATGTTCTTTTGGACTATTTAGTCTTTGATGATGTTGTCGCCGCCATTCTGAAAGAAGAAAATAGGCACAACAATAGGGAGGACAGGCAAACCAGTTCAAGACAGGTGGAGGCTTTGGTGGTGACGAGAGGGAGGTCAATGGAATCTGGATCTAGTGGGATTCACAATTACGATAAATCTAAAACAGGAAAGAAAAAAAATTTAAATTCTTCAAATGTGGCAAGCCGGGTCACTTTAGGAAAGATTGTTGGGGTTTGAATACCTCATATCCTCAGGGAAATGTCGCTAGCACTTCAGAAGATGGTAACGCTCTATGTTATGAAGCAGCGATTGCAAATGAAAGCAGGAAGATATTTGCAGACTTATGGTTGTTCGATACAGGAGCTACTTTTCATATGACCGCAAGAAGAGAATGGTTTTATTAATATAAACTAATCTCAAGAGGTGGATCTGTGTACAGTTGCAATGATCATGAACTAAAGTTCATTGGGATTGGAAGTATCATGGTAAAGATGCATGATGGTATGGTTCGTTAATTCTGATGTGCGAATACGTGGAGTGCTTGATAGATAATTTATTGTCTCTAGGACAATTAGATGATCTGGTTGTAAGGTAGAAATACAAAACAAGATCATGAAAATTACAAAAGGCGTGCTTGTACTTATGAGAGGAGAAAAGGTGGCTACAAACTTATACGAGCTGAAGGTAGAGATAATAAAGGATGTAAAAGATCGGTTGCTCACATAGTCTAAGGTATTGGGAAGGGGGTTTTTTTTTTGGCAGTACATGGCATCAAAAGCTTTGACATATGTCAGAACAAGGAAGAAGTTTTTATGGAAAGGAAGCTACTTCCTGGCACTCACAAAAGGTTTCTTTACCTTCTGTGAAACTGTGTTATCAGCAGCTAGTTATCGCCTAAAGTTCATTAGTCATAAATTCTAGAAGTGTCTATGTTCTCGAATTGGTTCACTCTGATGTGCGGCAAGTGGTTTTTATCCTAGGTGGAGTGGTATGTGCTTATCTACACATACCTTTACCTTTAAAAACGAGCTAAAATAACGAAAAAACGGACTTAAAATGCAAATATATGCTTGTTTTGCTAATTGTATTGTGCCAGGAACGGATAACTAGAAAAGGGCGAAAAACAAAGCCAAAACGACCAAAAACCGGGACTCGGAATGGAAAAGACTGTGAAAGACAAAGCCAAATCGAAGCGGAAAAGTCAATATCAAGTCAAAAGTCAACAGAAAAGTCAACTGGTCAAAGTCAAAGTCAACCCCGACAAATCATTAAAGTCAACATGTGAAGAAATTATAGTTTGAGGGTTAAAATTGCCAAAACCCTAAACTTTGTTATTATAAGAAGAAAAGAGAAAAAGAAAGACAAGGGGGAAAACTGCCAAAATGAGAAAGATATACTACAAGGGCCAAATAGCTGGCAAGTCCACTAAACTTGTACACCCAAGGACTTACGGTGCAAAGAGTGATATAACTCTTGGGGACTTATTTTGTCAAGTCCCCAAAGTTATGTAAACCCAAGGACGTACGGTGCAATGAAACTTATACACCATGAGAGGCCTTTGACAATTCCCTAAAAACCATACACCCTGATCATCACCCTACCTTATATAAACAACCCTTTTTTCACGCCCATTATCAAACTCCTATCATCTCTGGGTTCACCTACCCCGTTTTACCTGAACCGAAACCTCCCCATGGGTAAAACTTACCCCCTCCTCCACTAAAACCCTATCCCATTTGGCAACCCACAAAATTCCCCAAGCCTCATCCAACGGCTGTGATGATTAATTTTTGAAGAATTGAAGGCCAAGATTGGTTTCTGTCTTGCTCTCACACAACAAACACAAAGGTTTGAAGACTCAGTTATAAAAGAGGAAGAAAGATGAAGAGAAAAGGAGAGTATTTTAGAGAGTTAAATTTTTCTTTGTATTTTATTTTTTTTCGAGTACTGTACATCTTTCAAGTTTTCAATTCCTTTAAAATTCAGTTGTACTTTGTGTTTTGCATCTTGTATCATTTCTTTTAAGGCAATAAAGCTATTCAGTTGATTTCATTTTGAAGTTTTCATGTTAAAAGCTAAATTTAGCTAATAAGCTTGTAATAAGCTGTTTTTAGCTTATCACATTTACTTAAGTTCAAAAGTAGTTCAAAACCTGTTAAAAGCTTTCTATACACTATAATTGTTTACTTTAGTTCAATATTGTCCACTTAAATTCAGGCTTGATTCTCTTTAGAAGCTAATTGGAGTAATAAGCTTTTAAAAGCTTATTGAGCTTTTAAGCTGGGTTTAGAGGCAAGGTGCCACAATAGGTTTATGTTTTGAGGTCACTCATTCAGAAAGAGTGACCTAGTTAAGAGACTCCAAATTCACAGGTTTTCTTTTCTATATTTCAATTTTTAACATTCATTTAGCTTATTTCTTGTAGCTTATTTCTTTGCTTTCCTTGTACTCAATTCTGTTTAAAATTTGCTTAGATAAGTTTAGAGTTTCAAATGCTTTAGGTAATGGTAGCTAGGATTCATTTAGTTTTCATAATTTTAAATTCTGTCATATCAAGTAGGGAATAGCTAGCTGAGAAAGTGCTTATTTTTGAAACATAAGCTAGGCATTTTAGAGTTAAAATAGCTTAAATAGGCTAGTTTTAGACTGAGTAGATATAAGGATTTTACAGTTTTAGTGTTAAAATAGATTTTAAGTGTACTTAAGTTTGGATAGCTTTAGTAAAGTGGTGTTTGGGATAGACTGATTTTGACCTTTAAAGTCAACAAGAGTTTGTTTATCACTATTGGCATAGTTGAGTTAACTAAATTTATGAGTTTTCAATGGTTTGAGATTTAGTTGTAAAATTCAAGTTTTGACGCTTATAAGTTTTGCTGCACCGGGCAGTTTCTTGTTCTAAGTAATTTTAGTGTTAGGAGATTCAGGTATTTTTGAATCCAAGCTTAGGTAATACAGGTTCATATACTTGGATTGAGTTAGTGTAAGGTGGTACTTCAGTCTGTATATGAGTGATGCCAAAGGCATCAGCAACAATAGTTGCTTCAGCAACAACATTATGCTTTTATTGTTATTAGTTGCTTTTTAGGTTTCAAGGTTAAGGTGTTAGGATTTAGTTTTTGTTTCTAATAGCTTTTTGTTATATAAGAAATCACTAGCTACACAGAAGATCGGAGGTCGGGGAGGGATTAAACAATAGAAAGCCATATTATTAGTGAGAGACGAAGGGAAGTTAGTGGTGTGTTTTTTAGAGAGAGTAACACACACACCTTTATTACAAAATTATGTATCATCACCCCTCCATGAAGTATGTAGGGGGTTATTATAGGTCTAGACAATGGTCATTATACTTTTACATGTTATAGTCCTGTAGTTCCTTGACTAATGAAAACTTAAATGTAATCCGATTTGTCACCCCTATTTTATGGCAAAAATTTCCCCCAATAGGTGGACATATGGAT
Source organism: Tanacetum coccineum (assembly GCA_026074375.1). NCBI lineage: Eukaryota > Viridiplantae > Streptophyta > Magnoliopsida > Asterales > Asteraceae > Tanacetum > Tanacetum coccineum. The sequence goes on along the minus strand of BQNB010054042.1, from coordinate 6,888 downwards.
TTACTTACAATGTTCCTATCTTGTACAATCTACAACATAAAATAAACGTATTCCAAGCGTTTAAAAGCTGAAGATGTCTTCGAAGTTCTCATGGTCTTGAAACTTGTACCTCTGCTTGGATCTTCATTGTCTGTACGTGTCACAGGAAACATTGTAGTATGCAGAACTGTATTAACTTTAACCCCAGTTATTGCTACGCATGTATGAAAAGCTTCTTCATAGACTCCTTTTTGCGAAGTTTTTGGATCTGTTCCCCAAGAAAAACCAAATCCTATCTTAAGCAGTTCTGAAACTTTGATGTAGCTCCAACCATCTTCTATTTCATCGTCGTGCACAGCAGCAATTTGTAGAAGTCAAACCACATCAAACGTCCACTGCTTCTGTAATTAGGGCTTGGTGTTATTCGTTCGGGGTACACTGCGAGAAATCAGCAACAATTCTTCCTCAAAATATGCATAATCCTTCACAAACACATACTAAGTAAAGTAGTCTACCAATACTTCTCCTTGGAAGTTGACACGGTAACATCAAAGTCAACTAAGTCCCGGATGTACACATTTTCCCCCATGATGGTTGCGAACTCTCGGAAGCATCATTGTCGTGTACGTCCATATACTCGAGAAGTTCTTGTCATAAGCACAAATCTTGATTTACAAAAGAATCATTACCATCTTTGACTTCACAAACCGTAGAGGAGTTGAAGCAAGAATCAAGAACACTTGGTATAATCAAGGTCTTGTGAATGAATGTCATCGAAGAACTTTGAAGATTTTGCTTAGACTGTGAAGTATCGTTGTCTTGGAACACAAAAATACCTGTGAGAAGTGCTGATTACATCTTAACCTTTAAACTCTCTGGCTAACTTTCCAACCTCGTATTCTGTCGGCTATTGTTGTAATCACTTGGTGAAGTAAACCCGATATACCAAACTTGAAAATGAAGTAGAATCCCCTAAATTTGTTACTTATCTTGCACTGTTGGTGATTGAAGAACGGTGAAAGATTAGTTCCTTTACGTACTCTATACCCACTTCGAAAAAGTATGTGGGAAAGTAACAACACTCTTGAAATTATCAAATCTCTTCTGCGTGTGACACTGTGTACTTCAAACGTAACTCCTTTAAGGTGATAGTTAACCCAGGTCTGCAACCAACCACCCTGAATGCTGGAACTTGTTAATTTCAAGTCTCAATCAATCACGTTGTGCAGTTCAACAAGTTCATCTATCGATGGATTGGGTTTAAAGATAAAGGGGTAGAAAATAGAAGGAAGTCTCGATGATGAAATAAGAAGACGCCTTGTGAAATTCACTTCATCTCAAATGTGGGATTCCAAATCCATACTTCGTGATTTCTTGTCATCGTTGTCCGAATCTCTAGCCGTTTGTCGTTTTAGTAAATCTTATTCGGATCGTTTGTAGTGTTATGTATCGTGTTTGTTATGTTGTGTTATGGATTACATTTTTTTTTTACGGGATTTTAAACGTCTATGATTAAAAACGATACAATGATTTACCGGATTTCTTCTAACATCAATTAGAGAACCGTGAGTGATTTGATTCGGAATCAGCGGCGAAAAATTCCAAAAAAACTGAAAAACATCAATTTCTCATAGAAAACGATGTTTTTGGCCTTCGAAAAAATCCTTAACCAGCTAAAGGGTGGTTACAACGTGATCGTCTAGTTTTCTCTTCGATTTGAGAGGTACTACGGGCCTAAAACGACTTACGGATCATAAAGTTCATGGCCGTTTTTACTGAAAATCGTTTTACATGAAAGTTACGCAAGTTTGCTAGAAAAAAATTTCGTTCGGTCACAAAAATTTTCGTCGTTCACGATTCCACTCGTTCGATCAGCTCGTTCGAACCGCTCGTTCGAACAGCTCGTTCGATCCACTCGTTCGAACAGCTCGTTCGAACCACTCGTTCGAACAGCTCGTTCGATCCACTCGTTCGAACAGCTCGTTCGATCCACTCGTTCGAACAACTCGTTCGATCAACTCGTTCGATCAACTCGATCGATCATCTCGTTCGATCAACTCGTTCGATCATTGAAATTTTCCGCTCGTTCGATCATCGAAAATTTTCCGCTCGTTCGATCCTTTAGTTCGATGCTCCTAGTTCGATCCCCCTAGTTCGATCACTCCTAGTTCGATCACTCCTAGTTCGATCATTGAAGGGTTCGCTAGTTCGGTTCCAACAGACCAACACTAGTTCGGTTGTTGAAGGTGCTTGCTCGTTCGGTCCAAACCTTGAATATACTCGATCGGTCTTCACACGATCGGTTCACGCAATACATCAAACACCTTGACTAGCACAATGAATCATTAAGCCGAATCATTAAGCACAATACGCCGAACCATTAAGCACAAAAAAAAACGAAATCACAAACACAACACACTCGAAAAACAAACACACGGTTAGCTCTTGATACCAATTGTTATATAAGAATCACTAGCTACACAAGAAAGATCCGGAGGTCGGGGAGGATAAAACAATAGAAAAGCCATATTATTAGTGAGAGAAAAGGGAAGATGTGTGTGTTTTAGAGAGAGAAACACACACACCTTATTACAAAATTATGAATCCTCACCCCTCCATGGAAGTATGGAGGGGGTATATATAGGTCAAGACAATGGACACTATACTATCTTAACAGTTATAGTCCCTGTAGTTCTTGCCTAATGAAAACTAATGTATTACGTTAATGTCAAATATTTTTAAGGCTAACAATTGTTAGCCTTAATTATATTAAGTCGAACAAGAATGTTATCGGTCTTATTAGTCAAAGTTAGTCTTGTAATGTAATAGGCTAGTCGGGTTCATCGGGGCTTGATTTTAGATCTAAGGAATGTCCATGTTTCGGGCTCAATGCCCATGAAAGCCAAGCCCGGCCCAGTTAGGAAAAGCCCACATGCTATATTGGCATTGGGTAAAAAAGGACCCTCTCCACACATGGAGAGGGTGTTGGTTACCATTTGCATAGTTTGTGTGTGTGTGTAATCTTCCACCTCTTTATTTCTCTCTAATAATCTTTCACTTTCGTTATCTCTTTTCTATCTTTGTTTGCTTATTGGTGTAGCTTATTATGTTGTGAAAATGGATTAAGTCTTTTGGGATAACATTTGGTTATCTTTCGCATATGGGTGCTCACCATTCTCTCTCTTAATCTAAGTTTCCTAGTTTCTTTCTCTCTCTTCTTTTCTTTCTTTCATGGCCGACTCCTTTAGTGCTTATTTAGGTTTGATTATTTGTTGTGAAGGATTATATTAAGACCAACATGTGGTATCACTCGCCAAGGGGTGTTTAGTGTTTGATTTTTATGGTTTACATAAGCAAACCGTGGCTTATTTCTCTTAATAAGCTCACGGTTCAAAAACTTTTAAGTTATTTGGTTGCTTTTTGACTTTCTTTCTTTGGTCTTATTTAAATTGTAGCTTATTTGATAACATAAGCTCGCAGATTCCTTTTTCTTTTTAGCTTATATATTTGTTAAGCTTATTCGGCTTATTTTCTTCTTTCTATTCTAGACGTGGTGTTTTGGGATTAGATTTCAAAGATTTACTAGGGTCACGCCTCTTGTTAGTTGATCTTTAATCTAGTTTCTTAGTTTACCAAATTTCGTTGCAAATTTTCGTGCTTATTCCTAGCTTATTTCGAGCTTATTTCTTAGTTTTTTACAAGCTTATTTCGGGGCTTATTTGTGGTTTATCTTATCCTAATTGTGGTCCCAAACCGGTTAAGATTAAGGGAACCAAGATCCCATATTTTTGCTTCACAAGTAAAGGACAACTTGTTTGTTTGTGGTTATGGTCCTTCACTTGAAAAAGACTGCAAGCGGAATATGTTACAGGTCAAGCGAAATATGTTAACAAATGAGAAGCGAAATATGTTAGAAACAGAAGCGGAATATGTTGAATGTTAAGCGAAATATGCAGGTTTACATGTCAAGCGAAATTTGTTTAGAAGTTGAAGCGAAACATGCAAATTTGATTTTTCAAGCGAAACAAGTATTGAATCTTCAAGCGAAACATGCAACGTTTAACCAAGCGAAATATGCAATCCTTAAGCAAAATATGTCAATTTTAATTTCACGGTTTTTCTATTGATTTTGTAAAATCCCGACAAGTAAACTTTTTCCTTCTCGGTTTTAATCATAGAGTTGTAAAATCCCGTAAAGTTAATTGCATTCTCTCACACCACAATACAATCAACACTTCATAACACTTAAGATCCGATATCCATTCACAACTTCATCAAAATGTCAAATACCAATTTGCAAACACAATCTTCAAGTGTTCTTAAGAATGTCACAGTTTCTTCGTGTTCAACTTCTAACATTCAAGAGAAGACACAACTTTCAAGAAGTAGATGCATGCACAGTCTTAAAGAAATCAACTCATTATTTAAGTTTCTCTCAGAAACTTTACAAGATTATGGCATCATGCCTATCTTCAAAAGAACGTTCTCTCAAGACTTGGATTTACTAGAACAACATCTTACTAAAGATATACTTTCTAGGACTGATTGCATAACTACTTTGACTAATCTCATAACAAAGTTTGAAAATGCTTTCAATTCAGAATTTGAAGAGCGTATGAGGAAATATACAAGATATAATGCTCAATCCTTCAATGATGCAATGATCTGTACCATGGATTCCATTCGAAAATACATGCTTGAGATAATTCTTTATCAACAATGGACTCTACATTTGTTGAAACAAAAGATGTTGATGCAGACACAAGAAGATCATTTAAATTAAACCCAAGCATTAAATATTGATTCATTGAAAGTTGATTTAGTTGTCAAACAAAACTCTTGTTCTGAGAAAGAAGACAGTAATTCAGAGACTACATCTAGCAAATCAGTAAAGGAATGCAGCTTGAATTCTGAAACAAAAGATGTGCATGCAACCAAATACAAGATGTCAAAAGCAAAAGAAAGATGCATGGCATATTTTCAATCTCTTCATTCACACCTTCAAGTTCTTTCAAAAGATGACTTAAAAGGCACTCGCATCGAACATGGATTCAAACGGGCATTCATGTCACTCTTTGGTCAAGATGTTGATACTTTCACAAGAACAATGCTCCTCAACGTAGATCAACTACAAAAGCAACTTGACAAAGATGAATTTCAAGAAGATGGATCCATGACAGCCTTTTGGGTGGTAAACAACCAGTTCCAAAAGTTCATCGATTCAAAGTTTACATTGGATTATGACAGTCAAATGACAGACACGTACTTTGTTGAATACACTGGACTCGAGGTTCAACACTTCAGAGATACACTACTCCAACACCTGGGTAATGTTAAGAAGTCCGTTGCTGAAAGAACACGTCATCAAAGACAGTATGAAAGAAGGGTGAATAAAAGACAGATGCAGACGCAAGAGAGTAAGATTGATACGGGTAAAGCATTGGATGCTGATTTGGTTGACACAGAAAGCATTAGGACAGACTCAACAGTGCAAGATGACAACAGCAGGTCAGGGAATGATACAGATGCTGATGATGCAGATATCAGACCCATTTATGACGAAGAGCCAATGGCTGAGGTACAATTGACTGCTGAATGCAATATCTTTGCTATAGGACAACAGCATACTGAGCAACCTGAAATCATTGCCGTGATTTTGTTGGTTGTTCCAATTCATAGGATAGAAGTTTTGATGAATTGGTTGTCTAGAGTTTCTTCTAGATTGAGGTGTGTTGTATCTTGGTTGAGAAGAAATGTTTCTCTTAGGTGGAGGTGTTTTCGATCTATACTCGGTTTTGACATAACCTATACCATAACTCCTTTTGAGTGATGGTTTTAAAGACGGTTTCTTTGACTCATCAATGCTATTATGTATTAGTTTCATCCTAGTAATAACAATCTGATCTAGAAGACAAAGGTGGACTAAAAACGTGTTATGTTCCTTTTCGGTCATCTTTGCGACTCACGGATCCAGGTAAGGTGGATCCGTGCCCCTTAATGGTGGATCCGTTCGTCGCTTTTTCAGCGGACAATCCAATGAAACTCATGGTTTTAGTTCCGCTTGTTCACGCTTTATCGCTATCAAATCCTAGACCTATTTTGCAACTAGGTGACTTTTGATTGTTTAACATTTCTCTTAGTGAATTAACACTTTTATCAAATTTAAAATTTTTAACTTGAGTTTCTTTAAGTTTGGCGTTTTACAATTTAAGTTCATCACATGACTTACATGCAATTTCAATTTCTTTACTTCTCTGAAGTTTCTTAATTTTCTCGTTTAATTCTAAAATTTCTTTTTCTAAAAGATCTCTTTTAGTTTTCAAAATTTTATTCTTGTTAATGATTTTCAAGCTAATTTCACATAAGCTATCGTATTCAATTTGCATATTATGATTATCAAGAGAAGATGCATTATCACTATAGCAAGAAGAGTTAAGAGTTACCTCATTCGACGAATGAGCCATGAGGCAAGTTTCATCGTTGGTTTTGTCTTCGGAGTCATTTTCGCTATCGCTCCAAGAACCTCCAATGAATGCCTTTAAATCTTTGTGGCGAGGTGGTTTTGGACAATGGGCAATGAGATGATTTGGATCACCGCATCTAAAACATTTCCGGTCACTCTTTCCTTTCTTCTCGTCTCTTTGTCAGAATGACTTCTTTTCTTCTCTTGGTTGCCTGACAAATTTACCCTTTCTTCTAAAGAACTTTTTAAAGTTCCTTACGGCCATAGCATATTCTTCGTCATCGCTTCCGAATGTCGAAGTTTCATCATCACTAGACTCTTTCTTAGCTTTCAAGGCAATGGGCTTAACTCTTTCCTTTTTGTCTCTATGATAAGTGCCTAATTACACATATCTTTTACCTCTAAAAACGAGCTTAAATGACCAAAAACAGACAAAAACTGCCAAA
>BQNB010054041.1:0-39715 GCA_026074375.1 Tanacetum coccineum | reverse complement strand
ATAAAGGCCGCACCATTCGAAGCACTTTATGGTTGAAAGTGTCGTTCACCTGTTTGTTGGACCGAAGTTGGAGAAGCTCAGATCCTCGGTCCTGAACTGATTCAAGAAACGACTGATAGAATCGTCCAAATCAAGCAAAGGATGCAAGCCGCTCGTGATCGACAAAAAAGTTACGTCGATCTGAAGCGTAAACCGATGGAATTCTAAGTCAGAGATAAAGTTATGCTTAAAGTTTCGCCTTGGAAAGGGGTCGTACGTTTTGGCAAACGGGGGAAGTTAAACCCTAGGTATGTTAGACCTTTCAAGGTGTTAGGAAAGGTTGGAGAGGTTTCTTATAAACTCGAGCTTCTAGAAGAGCTAAGTAGGGTTCACAATACATTTCATGTATCAAATTTGAAAAAGTGCTATGCCGATGAACCGTTAGCCGTTCCGTTGGATGGACTTCATTTTGATGACAAGCTTCAATTTGTTGAGGAACCCGTTGAGATCGTGGACCGTGAAGTTAAACGGTTAAAGCGAAGCCACATTCTATTAATCAAGGTTCGATGGAACTCCAAGAGAGGTCCTGAGTACACGTGGGAATGTGAAGACCAATTTAAGAAGAAATACCCACACCTCTTCACCAAGATCGCACCGTCATCAAGTGTTGCATCGTAAGCCTTGAGGACAAGGCTCGTTTAACGGGGGAAGTCTATAACACCCTGTGTTTTCAAGTCATTGACGACGTCGATAAATCTACTATTTATTTTTAGTGTTGTACGCGTTTGCTTGTGATTTCATGAATTAAGTTTAAATCGCGTAAGTTAAAAATTAGCGTTCAATGTAAACGGGCATCAAACAATTAAATGTTTACATCAAGCAAGGGTTAAGTAATTATTTTGAGGATAATTATTAACTTTGTTCATTTTATTTTTATTGGTTGCGTAAAGTGATTACGTTTCGCAATAAAATGCGTTTAGGCATACCCGGAACCGCCAAAACTTTTCTACGCTTCAACAAATACCCACATTTATACCCAATACATAAAAACTACAAAAATATATCATGTATATCTTATTATGGCCGGATATGATTCAAATTATACAAAGAAATATCAAAACTTGGTCAACTTGGTCTTTGTACTTCACTAGTTCATTAAACACACCCATACCTTGTTACTTTGACTCAAGACATGAAAACAAGAACCCTTGAAACCCTCATCTTTCTCTTAGACTTCTATTGCTTACTTTTTTACCAAGACCCCTCATATAATGCAAGTAACATAAGAGAGATAACACATACATGCATAAACACTTAATAAAAACTCAAAAACTTCTTCCTTTGGTGCTTCTACAACCCACGGCTCAAACACCCCTTTTGTTGCAATCCATATCAATTTTTCTACAACTTATACACTCCTACACACATCCATCCTAAGATATTCTAAGGTGTTTCCAAGCATTGGATTACCTTTTTCAAGTATTAATCAAGAAAAGAAAGGCTAGGGTTTTATTAAGAAAACTAGGGTTTTCTTTGTTGCAAGCTTTGTATTTTAATCTAAACAAGGGTTTAGATTGTATTGGTCATCATCTTCATTCACCATAAGGTCATCTTGAACTCTTTATAATCTTACATTTATCTTTATATGCATATGTTAGTTCTATTATAGCTTGAATCACCATTTAGGATTTTAACATGTAAAAGGAGTTTTCACTTGTTGTAATCATTTTGTACACTTTTATATATCTTATGATGTTAAAGGTTTCATGTTAAAATGGATGAGAAAGTATTGTACCATGTTGTTTTGGTGCAAACATGATTATGTACTAATTAGGGTTTTAAAAGTTACTTAATATGTTATTAGTAAAAGAAAGACAAATAACATGTTAATGTTGATTATGGACTTTTAATCATGTTACTTGAACACCAAAATAAGGTTATAACAAGATGGAAAGACTTGTACACACATGGTTTTATGTAAAATGGTTATATATAAAACTAGTGATTTATGGTTAATTATGAAAGTTATGATGTATAAAGGATTATGATGGACTTGTAAAGATTGGACAAAAGGACAACATATGGAACTATGGACACAAATATATGTATGATATAACATATATATAAAATATAAGACTTTTGGTGGATTACAAAAATGATAAATAATGGAAACAAAGGTTAAAAATGGACCTAGCAAATTCAATCCCACATTCTGTCCAAAATTCGTGTAAGTAACATATTATTTTATATTTTTATAAGATAATACATCTCAAGACGATTCCGAAAAAGTAAGAAACATGTCAAACGGATTAATAACGAAAACGTTACGGTAAAAACAAGTTATACGTTAATAAACGGAGTCGTAAAAGAATTTTTATAAAAACTTTTTATAAAAATTATATAAAACAGAAAGTTTGGTATTTTTAAAAAATTATACATATTTTTAGAATTCAAAAATGATAAGAATCGTAATTTTTCAATTAATAACGAACGAGTTACGAATTTCGCGAGTTTACGACAATTAATACTTTTATAAAACCATTTTATAAAAGTTACTATTCATGAAAGAAAGTTTTTATGTTATGTAAACCTCATAATAAAATTATAGAACTTTCATCAACTAGAACGTACACTAAGAATCGTTAAAAACAAGCTATAACGAATAAAAAAACTACGTTTTACGGGGTTTTACGACAACAAAAACAACTTAAGAAAAACTCATGTCTGGTGTGAACAGTAAAAGTTACTGTTCATCAGAGGACCAAAATTATAAAAATGTCAAATATTGATAACTTGTCTTAATACGAAAAGATGGGCATAAGAAACGCAAGAAAACGGACAAGAAACGGAAAGTTATGACGTATTTACCAAATGATGTTTATAAAACGTATTAAATTTTATAAACATATTTCACTCAAACATTAGATGGTGATTAGCTATATAGAATCATGCATTGTAGTACTACCCAATGAATTAGTAGTTATACGACCTTAATTTAAATAGGTTGCATCTAACGATTTGCGTGGCACATTATCTGTGATATTCTTGGTATTTGCTCACTCAAGGTGAGTTCATAGCCCCACGTTTTACATGCTTTTGTTTTACAAAGTTTTTGGGGTGAGAAACATGCAATGTTTTATAACTGGACACAAGTGGTTAAGTTTCATATTATGATTACGTGTTGCCTAAGTAGCGATAACCCATATCTGAGCCCATTATCATGAACTGTCAATTGCGGGATTGTGAGCGCGAATGTTATTAATAGATCTATTGGGTTTGACAACCCCGTTCGGGTGATTAGCTATCACTGGACAAACGAACGTATACCATGTCGAATATAGGATGTTGCGGGTTAGAACATCACCACGGGCAATGTAGGCCATTAATTTGGTATTCATACACGTCAAGCTTCAGTGTCATGAGCTTAGAGCAACGTAATTACATTTATATGATGTCTGCATCTGTTGCATTATCATACACTTGGGAAATCTTGTGGTCCTACAATATATGATTTATCAAACCTATGAATTCACCAACATTATTGTTGACGTTTTAAAGCAATGTTTTTTAGGGGATCAGTAAGCACGAGGTGTAAGGGATACATTGGTGGTTTTGATTGGGATATCATGCATTAAAGATTTTGTTGCATTACATCTTGTATAACTGTATGGGCTAGAAATCTTTGTACTTTGAACAAGTAGACAAGTGAAGCTTCGGCTTATGTAACAAATACTTTGTTAAATCCAATGTATTAGTTTTTAAACGACTTTTTTGGTCATTCTAAATACATCTTGTGTTATTGATCTGAGAAGTAACACGCCCCGGACCCTTATTCCGTTGCGACCCAATTTGGGGGTGTTACATACATGGTCAAGTAAATGCATGTCCAAGTGCATTGTCAACTCAAGGTGCATGGTCAAATGAAGGTGCAGGGTCAAGTCAAGGTGTAAACAGGTTTAGTCCAATAAAACTAACCAATATGACTACAAGCAGGTTTAGTCTAAGAAAATGAATCAACTTTATCAGAGTTTCTTTTGTGTAACTAAATGAAACTTAATGACATGTAATGTTGTTCCTTAACAATCTTAGACTATATAAATAGTATTATGGAACTATTTAGTAGACTTAATGTATGTTATAATACAAATTTTCACTCTAACACTTTATGTGTTATCTAATGTATGATAATTTTATCCATTTGTTGGTTCTTATTTGCTTTTTTAGATTGTTATTTTGACTTTTATTAGTCACACATTAAAAATGGTCATTTTTAATTGCTTACTTATTTATTATATATAAATGATCATTTTACCATTAGAAATGGTCATTTTGACATTTTTTAGTTAATGATCCAAATGGCCTTGAATTGATCACTAGTTCAATTGAAATGGTCAGTTTACCATTACAAATGGTCATTTTAACCTTTTTTTAGTTAAACTGATCCAAATGGATTTGAATTGATCACTAGTTCAATTGAAATGGTCATTTTGACTTTTTTAGTCAAACTACACAAAATGGCACTTTAAGCTATGATACTTGCTCATTGTATGATGATAAATGATCATTTTGACATTTCAAAGTCAAACTGCATTTTTGGGCAATTCAATTTGTCATACTAATTATTTTGCATTTCTTGCAACCAAATTCAAGATTAACTATTACTTTCATTCATCCATAGCCAACTGGCAAACTATACTATCATAAAGACTAACCTAAACAACTACATAACTTAACCAACATACACTAACCTTAAAAACTAGAACAATTAAAAACACATTAAGTAAACAAAGAAGAACACCCAACTAAGTAAATAAAGATGAACACCTAACTAGAAATTAACCACTTCTTTAATTTTGTATTCTCCTCATCCAACAATGTTACTCTTTCTTCCAATTGTTCCTTGTCCTTAGTAAGCCTGGAATTATCATCATTGCTCGTTGACACATTGGTTGATCTAGCCAACAAAAATATCCACAGCTTCCTTCAACATGTGGACAAGCATAAAATCGCCTTCCAAGATAGATAGTTGTCCACAAAGTTTGAACAATGGTAGGAAGACCACAAAATCAACATTCGATCTTGATTTTGCTTTTCAATTTTTAGGGTTTATGTGTTTTTAACTAAATAAACAATTAACTAAGGGTTTACATATAATTTTACAATAGGGTAGGCTAAGGCGATTTGCGTATAATAATTTAGTAGGGAGTAACACAATTCGCCATTTAAGTGGACTGGAATATCCTATTAGAAAGTTTTTCTTTTTGGTCTTCCTCCTATTTGGAAATCTTTCTTTTCGGTTATTTCATAATATTTAAAAGAAGAAAACAAAAATGAATAAATTAAATGACAAGAAAAGGAAAGTGGTGGTGAGAATTTTGTATAAGGGAAAACGTATTTACATATGATGGACTACTTTCTAGTTTGTTTTACCTAATCTATTACATTATCACGTCCTTCTTAATGTAATGTGGAGTATTCCTTATTACCTTGTGTTTGGCCAGTCTCACGTCTATATACTAGCCTAAGCGAATAACACATGTCTGATTGCCTACAAATACACCCAATATCTAAGTATACGTAATATATGCCATTTTTAATTAATTATCGTGACCTAAAATTAATAACCTAATACATAAGCATTAATTAAACATATTTTAGTTGACATTTAAGCTAGAATACGGATCCTATTCGGTTTCAACTCCTAACACTCACATCACTAATAAGAGATGATAGATTAAATACTATAAATCAGGCTTCATGCAATCTCAAATAATACTAGTTAAATTTAGCTTAGCATATTAATGAAGAAACAAGTAATAGACATAATCAAGCATTTAAGGATAAACATAATCGAATGATTAATTAATAAACTTATCTCTTATGTGTATATTGAGACATTTTATTTGTAACAAAAATTTGAAACTTTTTTGTTTAAATTACTAAATGAGAAATTAAGATAAATAATTAAATACATGGCTATCGTATAACCTAAACTTTTTCTTTTTAGAGTTAAGTACATAAATTGTCCTTGTGGTTGTCCCGAAATTGCAACTTTCGTCCTAAAAGTCCCAAAATTACACGAGTCGTCCCTGTAGTTGTCCATTTTGAGTTCACCAGTCCTTTGACCATAACTCCATCCATTTTTTTGTTATCTTTTTCTCTCATCAGGGGTATTTTTGGCAGATCACACGCTTTTCCATTAAATATCCACCTAACTTATATTTAACTCGACTATTTCACTTTTTTGTTTCATTTTTCGTCCCTCCGTCTTCTCTCACACATGCAATCCCTGAGGTTGTTCTTGATTGTCTGATCATGGTGAAGTTAAGTGTTGATTTGAATGATCCTAAAGATAGCTCAAAGACTGATAAAGCTGCGCAAAATGGTAAGAACATTGTAATTCCGGCGTTGTGTTACTTATAATTGTGATTATGATACAATTGTTGTTAATATTAAGTGGTTATATATGCAAGTCGTACCCCTAAGTCACTGACATTGAAAATCCACCATGGCAGGTGGTTTACACTAACACCTAGTAGGTCTTACATTGGTGGACATGTATCATTAGTTAATGTTGTTGACACTTATGAGTTTTGTTTACATGACCTTAAAGATATGGTAGTTAAACTTGGTTATGGTGTAGAAGACTTAATATACTGCCATTTTTTGATACCAAGTTTAGGCTTAGATTATGGTCTACACAGTTTGAATGTTGATGCTGATGTGTTAGAGATGTCAAAGTATGTTAAGGACTATAAGATCATTTTGGTGTATGTTGAACATGGAAGTAGTATCTTTGTTACACTTAAGAAGGGTATTTCAATAGCAGTTAATAATCACTTAAGAAAAGGTCTTCTTGATTGTCTGATCATGGTGAAGTTAAGTGTTGATTTGAATGAGCCTAAAGATAGCTCAAAGACTGATAAAGCTGCACAAAATGGTAAGAACATTGGAATTCCGGCGTTGTGTTACTTATAATTGTGATTATGGTACAATTGTTGTTAATATTAAGTGGTTATATATGCAGGTCGTACCCCTAAGTCACTGACATTGAAAATCCACCATGGCAGGTGGTTTACACTAACACCTAGTAGGTCTTACATTGGTGGACATGTATCATTAGTTAATGTTGTTGACACTTATGAGTTTTGTTTACATGACCTTAAAGATATGGTAGTTAAACTTGGTTATGGTGTAGAAGACTTAATATACTGCCATTTTTTTGATGACCAAGTTTTAGGCTTTATTATGGTCTACAAGTTTTGAATGTTGATGCTGATGTGTTAGAGATGTCAAAGTATGTTAAGGACTATAAGATCATTTTGGTGTATGTTGAACATGGAAGTAGTATCTTTGTTACACTTAAGAAGGGTATTTCAATAGCAGTTAATAATCACTTAAGAAAAGGTCTTATAGAAATTGATAGCAGTCCTTATGTGAATAAGACTTTAACACCTATGTGTCATAGGAATTTGACAAAAGAGTGGGAACAGGTTAGCTCTAAGTCACTAAGCATTGGTGAAGTAATGAAAAATTTGTCAAAAAATAGCCTTCTAGTTCTGTGGAAGCACCAATTGTAGTAGAGTGTGCTGAAGATCCTTTTGAAGAACTTGATGACCTACTAGGTTAGTATGCACACATTGAGAAGCAGAGGATCTTGGTATAGAAGCCAACTTCAACTACACTTTCATTTCTGATAGGCAAAAGGTACATATTTTATTGTATAATTTGTCATGTGTTTTATGTAAACTTAGAAAAGGTACAGTTTTAATCCCATCCTTAACCTTAACTGTCCACAGGGACTTATACAAGCCATTGCAAGTGTGTTTCCAAGTGCTGAACACAGGTACTGTGTTAGGCATATTCATGAGAATATGAAGTCACAGTTTAAAGGAGGTGTGTACAAGGAGATGCTCTGGAATGCAGCCAAAGCCACTTCTGAAGGTGAATTCAAGAAAAAGATGGGTGAGCTCAAGTCATTCAACTCTGATGCTTATGATTGGTTGATGAAGATTCCATTAGAACAATGGAGCAGAGCCTATTTTTCAGGTAATTAAGTAACTCACAATGGACAAAACCATATTAATAATCGGTCATATGCTGATATAGTGTGTCATTTGTTTAACAGGCAGAGCCAAATGTGATCTACTAATAAACAACATCTGTGAGGTGTTCAATAGGCAGTTAGTTGATGGCAGAGATCAACCCATCATTACTTGTTTGGAATATATCAGAGAGTACTTGATGAAGAGGATTGTGGTAGTTTAGAAAGTGATAGCTAAGACTGTTGGACCACTTACTCTTTCTGTGACAAAAATGTTTGATGCTATAAAAAAAGGCTACTGAGTACAATGTTCAATAAAATGGAGGTTTTCTGTATCAAGTAATTGGGCCTTACAAGGATCAGTATGTTGTTAACATGGATTGAAGGGTGTGTTCTTGTAGGAAGTGGAAGCTGACTGGAATACCATGTAAACATGTTGTGGCTGCAATATACAACATGTCTGAGAATTCAATAGGAGTTGGTATACCTGAACAATGGGTTCATGCTGCTTACAGACTTGAAACATGGGCACATGTATACTCATTCAAGGTCAACCCATGTAATGGAAGGGATATGTGGCCAGTAGTTGAGTCTAGAACAGTCATAATACCACCTTTATACAAACCCCTAATTGGCAGGCCACCAAAGAAGAGGAAGAAGTCAAATGATGAGATTGCAAGTCAAAGTGCATCATCAGGCAAGCTTTCTAGGAAGGGCAAGTCAGTCAGTTGTGGTAAATATGGCAATGTAGGTCATAACAGGAAAGGCTATAGGGGTCAAGGTGGTGGTTCTAGTCAAGCTGGTGCAAGGAAGGTCTCTGGTCAGGCTGCTGGTGCAACAAATGTATCTGGTCAAGCTGTTGGTGCAAGGAAGGTCTCTGGTCAAGCTGCTAGTGCAACAAATATATCTTGTCAAGCTGCTGGTGCAAGAAAGGTCTCTAGTCAAGCTGCTGATGCAAGGAAGGCCTCAAGTCAACCAGGGCAGCACAAAGCACAGTAAAACAAGGACCAAGGCAAGGTTTTCAAGGACCAATAGCAGGTCCAGCTTCTGGATCACAAAGAAAGACCAAGAAACTTATGGATCTTTGAACAATATGAATTTTGTTTACTTTCATGTAATTAGGATTATAACTCTAGTTGTTATGCAATAACTCTATGTTTGGCTGACTCTGTGTTTGGTTAGAAGTATTATGTTTGGTTGACTCTATGTTTGGTTACAAGTATTAAATTTATGTTTAGACCTTCTAAAGTCAACTGTTGTTAAGAGTGTACATTGTGTTGCTATTGTTACTGAATTTGACTTCTAAAGTCAAACAGAGTTCTTACAAAACCATTGAACAAAACCAAATGCTAAACAATACAACGTATATAATAGAGACCAATTTCCATTAATGATATACCAAAACCATTGGTTCTTACATAAACAACATCAGACAACAACAAACAAGATCATCTAAGATCATAAACATAAACCTACATCATCATACTACAACTTCCATCAAAGTACACCAACATAGAACTACTAAACAACCACTAAACCTAAGATAAAAGTAGGAACAGGGCAAATGCCACCCAACTCAAAATCAAATACTTCTTCAAGTTCCTGTTTGCTTGCATAAGCACCATCATGTTAGCTTCCATCCTATTCCTCGCCCTCAACAAACCCATTATTATCAACATAGCTCTTTGACACATAGAAGGATCCAACCATTAAAAATAAATACAATGTTGGCCTTCAATCTTTGGGCAGCCAAGGAACCTGCGACCTGGATTAGTATCAGTCCAGGATGTTCGGGTGACTGTCGGAAGCCCACAAAAACATAAGGCCATTGATCTTAGAGGTTAGGGTTCTTTGTAGTAGTTTTGGATTGTATGAAGTGGGAATTGGGCGATGTATCGAGGGAGTTATGAGGAGTGGGATTTGGCGGGAGATCTTATGTGGGAGTCATATGGTAACACCGTTAATCCTTGAGGTGGCAATTATTGTGATCTGCCGAAAATACCCCTGACGAGAGAAAAAGATAACGAAAAAACAGATGGAGTTATGGTCAAAGGATCGGTCAACTCAAAATAGACAACTACAGGGACGACTGGTGTAATTTCGGGACTTTTAGGACGAAAGTTGCAATTTCGGGACAATCACAAGGACGATTTATGTACTTAACTCTTCTTTTTAAAAGCAATTTCAAGACCCTGATGCAATAGAAGCCGAAGTTTCGAATAACAAGAAAAAGAAGCAGGCCCAAGTCCCAACAAAGTGGGCTAATGAAAGAAGAGAACTACTTCTTGCTAAAGAAAATGAAAAGCACACCACACACCATAGCCGAGAGATATTAGTAAAAAAAAAACTAATCAATTTTTGTTTACAGATTGTAGGAAAAGAGTACAAAGGCAGCTTAATTTCTAGAAGCAATGAAAAAGAGTAAATGGCATTAATGAGTGTTGCTGACTTTTAGACTTAAAAAAAGGAAGGCAATTCCTTCTTTTGTGCTCAAATGCATGTTCTTGTTCTCGTTTCTTGAGCCACCAATCACCCACGATCCAAAATCAATTTTCATCCAATAGCCAATCCTTTACATATAATTTATAAACCAACAACAAGTTTTACGATGTACTTTCATTTATTTGACATATTATCACAGGTGGAGGTTAATATGAATCAATGCAGTGTGTGTTCATTCTTATATACATGCATTGGTTTTTGTATGAATTTTCCCCTATAGTATTATCAAAAGCGAAATTTAATGAACACATTAGTCCTTGCATGAATCTTTTCTACGATATTGTTGTATATGTTATTAACAATATAAGTTAGTTGTTAATAACATTTACAACATGTGTAATGCATAAAATTATAGACGTGTATTGCTGATTAAAAAGCAGCATTCATATTTGTTTTCTTATGTTAAGAGAGCTTCCATAAAATTTCTACATCTTATTAACAAAAATAACAATTCTTAGTACAAAAAGTTATTAAAAGATAAACAAATCAGTCAAACATATCACCAACTTACCTTAATTCTAGGACCACCTCCCATTTGTTTAATTAAGAACACTGATGGATTTACACGTCTCAATATTAAATTTGTGTTTTTTTAAAAGAATCGATACATGTTGTTGTATCTTTCAACTAAAATGTACGAAACTTGAGAGATGAAACTCAACGGTATTTTTCTTTATTTTCTGATCTTTGCTTAAAAATATTGAATATCGTCAATCATGGATGAGCTTTATGGCCTATTGATCAGCTATTTTAATTTCATGATGTTCGATATAAAATTGAGTCGATGTTTAATTTGATACAGAAAAATTTAACTGTAGTCCGAGACGACTAAATTAGAATACCTACCAGCATACCACTTGTTTTGATAAATATCTCATTTTTCACTCTGATACCTTAAGCTGAAAGTCGTTGATATTAACCTTGTAGAGTGATCGTGACTGCAAAAGTGAAAGGATAAATCTTACATATATGCCGTGTAACTTATCATACTCAACTTGTAATAAATTGAAAAATGAGTAGTGTAAAAGTAAATAACATGGCGGATCCGGAACACTTAATCATCAGGTGCGTATAAGTTTTTTTTTATAAAAGATTTTGATTAGGGGCGAACATGAGGCGGTCTTCAAGCGGGTTTTGCATAATACCAACCCCAAACCAAAGTTCTGTTCGGTTTTTGCGTTCTTTGTTGGTGGTTTTTGGTTTTCATTAGAAGACCATCTTTTTAAGTTTGAAATCTCTTTCACAAATGATAAGATAATGATTTGTCAAAGAGGTAATTTCTATTTATGTTGGTATCAGGTCGTCTATTGCTTTTTTTGGATTAATAGCGAAAATATGAAATGAGACATCTTTAGGACAATAGTGTTGTGTTAGTCAATTAAATAATTTAGGGACTTTTCAATAACTTCTTATATCACAAAATTGGATTCCGAAATTTGCAGATGTCGATTTATGTTAGACCACATAGATTTAGCTAAGGTTTTATCAATTTAAGATATTTTGATCAGAAATTTCGGATAAAGTTTTATATATCCATATACCCAAATTTTTGGATTAAGTAACACTTACGTGACACTAAATTTTGGAACCGTGTTCATTTGCAAAAAATCGAGTTTTTTTACATAAAATTACATTACGAAAAACATTCCTTCAAGTTCCGCGTGATTTCTCAGAACCACATTGTCCGCACCTGATGGCTCTTCAGAAAAAATTAATACAGTGAAAGTGACTGAAACATTTGGTTACATGACATTTCCATTTATACAAACAATGTGTAATATTTCAAATCTTGCCTACAAAAAGATATCACAGATGCTTGTTTTTAACGTGTAAACTTTCCATGCTCATAATAAGTCATAACATGATGCTATAAAAGGCCTGCATTTTCCACAACACAAGATCCAAGAAAACCCCAAATTTAAGCATAAGAAGATTCTCAAATCTGAACTTTACATTTTTTATATCCATTAATACAGAACCAACTTTACAATTTTTAGATTCTTCATATGTCCAATATGTGGACATTACTATTACTACAAAAATCATTTAGTTTGACCATTCTTCCCCATACCAAAAAAAAAATGGCTACACATCTTCAATACGTTCCAAACCAGAAGAAGAAAAAGAAAGGAAAAAATGAAATGGAGTAATCATTTACACAATTTTGTGTTTGCGACCATCACAGGCCAACGAACACCACGGGCCGATTGGTCAGCCAGGGTTTTCTTGAGTCGTAGTCAGTAATCGATGCCAGTAAAACACAAAATAAACCATATAAAGTACCCAAGTAACCAATGTTTCTACCACTAAGTAAATGTGATCACAATTTCTTCCTAAGTCACTATTTGAGCAATTTCGTAGGGTGGCAAACTTATATTTCTTATTAGTTGCGGTTTTATCAGTTACTTCTTTAGCTCCTTTCACACCTTTAAGCATGATTGCTCCTCTAGTTTTTGTTGTAGGCATTAGTATGTTAAAAGAAGGTGTAGAAGATTGGCATCGGTTTTTGCAAGATTTAGAAGTGAATTCAAGGAAAGTTAAGGTTCATGTTGGAAATGGAATATTCGTTGATCGAACATGGAAGGTGGTTCGAGTTGGTGACGTTGTGAAAGTAAACAAAAACGAGTATTTTCCAAGTGATTTGCTTTTGTTGTCTTCTAGCTATGAAGATGAGTTGTTACGTTGAGACCATGAATTTAGATGGTGAAACTAATCTTAAAATTAAACGTTGTTTGGAATGTACTTTGAGTTTTGATCAAGAAACTAAATTTGATAAGTTTAGGGCGACTGTTCGATGTGAAGATCCAAATTCTAGTTTATATACTTTTGTTGCAAATTTGGAGTTTGGGGACGACGAGTCATATTCCTTGTCACCTTCTCAGATTCTGCTTCGGGATTCAAAGCTCCGGAATACAGATTATGTTTATGGAGTTGCTATTTTTACCGGACGAGATACAAAGGTGGTTAGAAATTCTATGAAATCGCCGTCTAAACGTAGCAGGATAGAAAGAAAAATGGATCATGTAATTTATGTTCTGTTCTTCATGTTGCTTTTGATATCTTTGATTCTTCGATTGGTTCTGTAGTTTATACAGATCAGAAACATATAGCTAAAGGAATGGTGGTACTGCCGGTTAATGGAATGATAGGGGATGGGCCTTTTGTCGGATAAGCCTCTTATTTCTGGGTTTTTTTTTTTTTTTTTATTTTTTTTTTTTTTTTTTTCTTTTTTTTTTTTTTTTTTTTTTTTTTTTTTCTTTTTTTTTTTTTTTTACTTCAGTTTGTTGAGGGCGTTAATCTTGTATGGTTACTTGATACCGATTTCGCTTTATGTTTCTATTGAAGTGGTTAAATTCTTACAAGCAATGCTTATAAACAATGATCAACATTTATTTGATGATATGTCTGGGAAATCAGTTGAAGCAAGGACATCGAATTTGAACGAGGAGCTTGGTCAGGTTGAAATGATTTTGACTGATAAAACGGGGACTTTGACTTGTAATCAAATGGAGTTTAGGAAATGCTCAATTGAAGGGATTTCTTATGGGGGAGATGTTAATGAGATTGTTCGTGCTGCTTCACAAAGATTGAATATTGATATCGAGAGCTATCGTTATAATCTGGATGATACCAATTCTACCCCTGGTCATAGCATGGAGATGGTCGAGATGTCTTCTAGTCAGATTAAGGAATCAAGGAATAGCATCATGGATGATGAACATGCTAAGAAGAATAGTGAGGCGAGTGGTATCAAAGGGTTTAATTTTAAAGATGATAGATTAATGAACAAAATGTGGCTCCATGGATCAAATGTTTGGGATATGATAATGTTCTTCAGAGTCTTGGCTTTATGTCATACCGGGATACCAGTCGAAGATGAACAAACGGGTAGCCATATACTCAAATATGAGGCAGAGTCGCCTGAAGAAGTGACGTTCTTGATTGCAGCCCAAGAGTTTGGATTTCAATTTTACAAAAGAACTCAGGGTCCTATTCCAAGGGGGGTGGGGGTGGACGTCAGGAGTAGGGGGGGGCGTCTCTCTATGTTTGTTAAAAGAGATCAATTAATACTTCTGTGGAGGTCGAAAGGTCACGCTTTATGTATGTCCATTATTTATTTTCTTTTTTCTTTGGTTTATCATGCTAACGTCCAATTATAGGGAATACAAGCTATTGAATTTGTTAGAATTCAGTAGCTCTAGGAAGAGGATGTCGGTGATAGTACGTGATGAAGTTGGTCAAATTTTCTTATTTTGTAAAGTTGCTGATGTAAGTTTCCAGAATGTCGGAATTATTGTTTTCTAAAGTTAAGGGTTCAATTCATCTAGCATAAAATGAGCCCGATTGAAACATTTCCTATCCCATTTGTGTATTTTATTATTGATATCTTGCAGCAAAATAAAACTGAAAACTATACTTGTTAAAACAAACAATCTCATCTTTTGGTGTAAACATTTATAGGTTGTCTACAGTATGGGCGATTTCTTCCTGTTTTGACCCATTTGATCCGTCTTCTTTTTATCAACTCTATTGACCCATTTGACCCTTTGGAGATATAACATACCCCAAATAGACTTGTTGATAAGTAAATGGGTCAAAGTCACTATGAACAATGGAGTTAAGAAAGTACTTTTCTATAATATAACCGGATATTATTGTATTTTGCAGTATTATATTTGATAGGTTGGGCGACGGTGGTAGGACATACCAGCATGCTACAACTATGCACCTTGCAAATTATGCAGAAGACGGGTTGAGGACAATGGTGTTTGCCTATCGTAAAATTAAAGACTCTGAGTATGAAGAATGGAGCTCATCATTCGCCAAAGCCAAGTCCATAATCGGACCTGAAAGAGAAGAAATGCTAGAGAATGTATCTGAGACCATTGAGAAAGAATTGGTGTTGTTAGGTGCCGTAGCTGTTGATGACAAGTTACAAGATGGGGTAAGATCTTAAATAACAAGTGGGTCAATTCGGGTATTGTTTTATTATATTTTTTAACAAATTTGCTAGCTAACAGGGAAACAAGGTCAATTAAAAGTGCATTTTATGTAAAATCTCAAAAATTGATTTCTTATTCACTAGGCGTAACTTAGTTTTGATATTACATAGTTCTTATAATATATTTAGCATACTAAATTTATTACATGAACCAGCTCTGACCCGTTACCCACCTTGACCAACCTGTTCTTTTTTTCACCTCTAAAAGAAATAACGATTTTATTTTAACATCGATATCAGGTTGCAGAATGCATAGACAAACTTGCACAAGCAGGAATCAAAATATGGCTCCTCACAGGGGACAAGAAGGAGACTGCTGTAAATATTGGGTGAGGATTTAAAAAATATTTAATAGCCTCATTAAGTCATTAGTAATAACGAGTTGGAATTTAACCCGCGCGTTGCGGCGGGGGGCGAATAAAAAAAAATTGAGGGGCCTTTTTTTTAAAAAATTTATGTGGAAAAGTCGTAAACAGTTAAAAGTTGAGTGTTCGTTTTGTAAATTTTTTTTTTTTACCTTGGGCCGGATTTTGGGCTAATTTTTTGGGCCGGCACTGTAGCACCGTAGCAAGCACTGTAGCTGCTACAGTGCCACATTTGTGAATTGTATTATAGCAAGCAAAAATTACCCGCGTGTTGCTGCGGGCGTTATTTTTTCGCGCGTTATTGCGGGGCATTTTTTTTTGTTCGGGTTAATTTCTTTGGTCTCATGTTTAATAGTTTGTTTTTTTCTCATATTAAATGACAATTTTTTTTTTCAATAAAGGGGATGTATATATTTTTTTTTTGGCCTAGGCCGATAGAAAATCGTAAACGTAATTTTTTTTTCTTCTTATTTTTGACGAAAGAAGGGGGAGTATAAATTTTTTTTTTTTTCGGCCGATGAACTGTAACCACCGGTATTTAAAAAAAAAATTTTGGGCCAAATTTTGGGCTAGTTTTTGGCCCGGTACTGTAGCACTGTAGCAGGCACTGTAGCTGCTACAGTACCACCGACCGTTTGAGAATTGTATTATAGAGAAATGTTTAATAAAATTTTCCTCACAATTTATATATAATTTTTTTTTCTTCCAGATTCGCTTGTAGTTTGCTTAGGCATGATATGCAACAGTTTCATCTAAGTTTAAGCAGGGATGCTGAATCAAAAAACCAGTTAGAGGTGAATAGCATGCACTCGGCTTGTATCAATAAAATTGACCTACAATTTGAGTTAAAGGTACTGATTAAACATTTTGTAGCTTTTCAGGCTATGAAAGACGACATATTAAATCAAATTGAGGCGTCTTATCGAGTGACAATAAGCGAAAAAACAAAGGATGATCCTTTCGCTCTTGTGGTGGATGGTAAAGCTCTTGAAATTGCTTTGAGGAATGACTTAAGAGACCATTTCTTGCAGTTGGCAGTTAATTGTGCTTCTGTAATATGTTGTCGTGTCTCACCAAAACAGAAAGCATTGGTAAGTTAGATTCATAGCCGAAACATAACACAAGTTATAAACCAAATGAATGCAATATTTTTTTTAACAACAAATGAATGCAATATGACTTTGTGCTTTTTTGTGAATAAAAAATACTAGATTACCCGATTAGTGAAAAGATATACGGGCAAGATGACATTAGCGATTGGAGATGGAGCAAATGATGTTGGCATGATTCAAGAAGCTGATATTGGAATTGGGATTAGTGGCATGGAAGGAATGCAGGTATGATCAGGAGGCGTTTAGAATTTATCTATTTCAGAACTGATTATCACATTATTGCAACTTTTGATCACTTCTATATTTAGATAAGATTACCCTTTTACCCTTTTACCCTGTATATGAACCCGGGTGTTCAAAGTTACCAAAAATTTCTAACATCTCGCTAGTTTATTCATTTTAATATATCTTGCCGTTAAAAAAACATAGAAAATTACAACTTTGACACTATAAGTTCCATTTTTGTGCTTGCAGGCTGTCATGGCCAGTGATTTTTCAATGCCTCAATTTCGATTTTTGGAACGACTATTAATAGTGCACGGGCATTGGTGTTACAAGAGAATCTCCAAGATGGTCTTTACTAAACTTTATAGAATTATAAATCATAATAATAATTTAGTATACCCATTATATGACTTATTTGATTTTTAAAATCGTTTTTTCCTGCAGATTCTTATTTTGTATACAAGAAAAACATAGTGTTCGAGACTTACCTTATTTACTATGAACAATCTATTCAAGATTCTCGGGTGATGTCTTATATGATGGATGTATCATGGTTGTTGTTCAACTCTTTCTTAAATCCTTCCGTCATATCTTTTGACCGTCTTGAGCGAGATGTATCTTCAGATATTTGTCTTCAGGTATTTTTATCATAAAAACATGCCACCTTGTCTCTTTTTAACTGAAAAAATGACAAAATTTAACGATACTTTGTTTTTAACACACAGTTTCCAGCCCTTTATCAACAGGGGCAAAAGGGTATTTTCTTCGGTTGGAAAAGAATCATAGGGTGGATGGGAAACGGAATACTTACATCTTTAGTGATATTCGTCCTAACCGTCTACATCCTTTCCCCGTCGGCCTTCAGACAAGGAGGAGAAGTAGTAGACATTGCACATTTAGGAGTTATCACATACACCTCCGTTGTATGGACAGTTAACTGTCAAATTGCTCTAATCATCACTCACTTCACTTGGATCCAACATATCTTCGCACTTCCGCCCATATACTCCAACAGAGAATACCAACTACTCGTAGAAGCTGTGGGACCCGCACCAATGTATTGGATTGTTGTATTATTAGTTGTAGTTATTTCTCTCCTTCCATACTTCATTTACATGGTCATCCAAAGGTCATTTTTTCCAATGGATGACCACGTGATTCAGGAAATGAAGTACGGAGGAAGGAAAGTTGTTGTAGATGATGAGACGTGGTTGAGAGAGAAGCAAAGCTCAAGGAAGGCGACCCATATCGGGCTTTCATCAAGAGTAGATGCGAAAATCCTTTATTTAAAGGATCAACTACACAAGAAAAGAATGTTTATTATCAACTCTTTTACGAATAGTCCTATTCGTCGATCATTAACAGGTAACCCTCTAGAAAATAGAGATTAAGACTCGCACCAATGTTGAGTGTTGCACTTAGTAGTAATTACACACTTTTTTCTCAATTGTTTGAAGGTGTTACGTGATTATATAGAGTAAATTTATACAAATTTGTTAAAGAGAAACAGTAGATCTTACGATGTACGTGAGGATATCATTGTTCATTGATGGTTTACGTGTAATTATGGAATCAAAAGTGGTTTTAGCTAGTCATTATTCTGGTTGCTGCCAAGTAACTAATTACTAACAAGCCTTCATCTCTTCAAGTCAGTGGAACTTTTATCAAATGACTTCTTCCCTGATGGAAACACAAAAAAGTCGTATAGCAGTCGTCATTTGACTTGAACTAAATCTGCTAAGTTGTTTCATGAAAAGGTATATAAGATGATAAAAGAGTCTATTGTTAATGCTTAAATAGTATGAAACAAGCGTGATTACCCGCGCGTTGCTGCGGGTCGTTAATTTTTTTCGCGTAGTTGCGAGGCATTATTATTATTTTTTATTTTTTATTTTGTGTGGTTTTATTTTTTCAGCCTCATGTTTAATAGTTTGTTTTTTTTCTTATATGGGCTTATGTGTGAGGCTCATGTTTAAAGATTTCTTTTTTTGGTTATACAGTTTTTTTTTAATATAATTTTATGGGAACATGGCTTTTTTTATTGTGTAATTTTTTTTTTCTATTTTGTTCCGAGTGGTTTTTTTTACATTGCCTAAAAAAAAAGTCAAATGGGTTGGCCCAAATTGGGAGCCCAAAGGGCCGAGCACTGTAGCGTGTGCCTGTGGAACAAAACTATGTCGTTTTATTCTACGCGAGACATTATTTTTTTTATTTTGTGCGGTTTTATTTTTTCGGCCTCATGTTTAATAGTTTTTTTTTATATTATGGGAACATGGACTTTAAATGAGAATCGCGCGTTACTACAGGGCGTTTTTT
The DNA here is from genome assembly GCA_026074375.1 of Tanacetum coccineum. Lineage (NCBI taxonomy): Eukaryota > Viridiplantae > Streptophyta > Magnoliopsida > Asterales > Asteraceae > Tanacetum > Tanacetum coccineum. The sequence goes on along the minus strand of BQNB010054041.1, from coordinate 20,170 downwards.
TATTATATTTTGTGCGGGTTTATTTTTTCGGTCTCATGTTTAATATTGTAGGTTAATTTTTGCGTTAAAATTTTATTTTTATTCTTTTCTATTTTTTATTTGTGCGGGTTTATTTTTTCGGCCTCATGTTTAATAGTTTTTTTTTCTTATATTATGGGAACATGGGCTTTAAATGAGAATCGCGCGTTACTGCAAGGCGTTTTTTTATTATATTTTGTGCGGGTTTATTTTTTCGGTCTCATGTTTAATAGTGTAGGTTAATTTTTGCGTTAAAATTTTATTTTTATTCTTTTCTATTTTTTATTTGTGCGGGTTTATTTTTTCGGTCTCATGTTTAATAGTTTGTTTTTTTTATATGAGCTTATTGTGTGGGCCTCATTGTCGCGAGTTTTTATAATAGTGGGGTGTTTAATTTTTGCGTTAAAATTTTATTTTTATTCTTTTCTATTTTTTATTTGTGCGGGTTTATTTTTTCGGCCTCATGTTTAATAGCTTGTTTTTTTTTATATGGGCTTATGTGTTGGGCCTCATGTCGCGAGTATTTTTTTATCTGAATAAGTCAATATTTTTGTAGTTTTTTTTTTCTATTTTATGCCGAGCGATTTTTTTTACATTGCCTACACAAAAAAAAAAAAAAAAGGGCCGGCCCAAAATGGGAGCCCAATATTTCGGGGGAATTTGTATAGCATCGGCTGCAAAAAAAAACAGGCATCGTTTTAAACACGAGTTATATAGTTATATATATATAATGTCTAATTAATATTATAAACATTTTTATACTTTAATGCATTATATTTTGGCTTATATAAATGTTTATAAAGATTTGATTAATATCTGTGCAGTGAAAATAGGTTTGGGTGTTGATCGGTTCGGTTATCGGGTTATTCGGTTAGTTCGGTTAAATTCTTTTTTCTGTCAACCCAAAAATCGAACCGAATCGAACTAGAATTCAACCGAATCGAACCGAAAACCGGATTCGAATTCGGTTTGATTATCGGGTTGACCCGAATAACCCGAATTTCACTATTTTTTTAAAAAATATTAATAATTACATAGATTTTTAGTAAACAAAAAATTATTATTAACATAAAAAGTGTTTTTTTTATATTATGATAACATTTTAATGGTATTTATAACTATAAATATATGAAAAAAATATATGAATTCGGTTTTGGTTCGTTTTTCAGTTCGAAGTGCCAAACCCATATCCAACCCGAGAACCAAATTAGTAGTTCGGTTCAGTTCGGTTTTGGCGAATTCGGTTCGGTTATTAGTTCGGTTCGGTTATTTTCGGTTCGGTTCGGTTTCGGTTTTCGGTTTTTTCGTTTTTTCTGCTCACCAATACAACAAGGTCACTAGACAAATTTGGACTTTATATTAGGCCTAATTTGGACTTTATATTGCCCAACTAGTGTTGATCCAACTCACTATTCATAAGCATGATGCACATACAAATAAAGTCGTTTACATGGTGATATCAAAAGAAAGCTAAGGCCCAGTGTAGAGTTTATAAAAAGTTGTCCAGATGCCAGTCCGCTTTTATAAAATTGTGAATTTGTAATATCCAACTAGAAAGTAGAAATCTTAAACTTGATATGTGTTGTGTTGGCCCAATCGAACCAGTCAATTATTTATTATATATTATATATATATACTATATTTGAGTTGAAACGCTGCCGTTTTTGGCAGCGTGCTACAGTACCCCGGCGTGCTACAGTACCCGGCCCAATGGGCTCCCATTTTGGGCCGGCCCACTTAGTTTTTTTTTTTTTTTTTTTATTTCTAATTTTTGTAGGCAATGTAAAAAAAACCGCTCGGCATAAAATAGAAAAAAAAAACAAAAATATTGACTTATTCAGATAAAAAAATACTCGCGACGTGAGACCCAACACATAAGCCCATATAAAAAAAAACAAAATATTAAACATGAGACCGAAAAAATAAACCCGCACAAGTAAAAAATAGAAAAAAATTAAAATAAAATTTTAACGCAAAAATTAACCCGCACTATTAAATATGAGACGAAAGAACAAATAACTCCACACATATGCAATAAAAAAACGTTTTGTTCCCATAAATTTTATTAAAAAAAACCTTATAACCAAACAAAAAAAAATCCTTTAAACAGAGCCCCACACATAAGACCCCTATAAGAAAATGAAAAAAAACAACTATTTAACTGAGGCTTGAAAAAATAAAACCACACAAAATAAAAAAATAAAAAATTAAATAATGCTGCACTATTAGCGAAAAAAATTAACAACCGCAGAATGGAGTTTAAAACTAGTCGTTTTGACGTTGTTGATACGTAACCGGCCCATTGGGCTCCCATTTTGGGTCGGCCCATTTGACAATTTTTTTTTTTTTGGTTTTTTTTTTTTTTTTTAACTTAGCAACTTAAAAAAAAATTGCTCGGCACAAAATATGAAACAAAATTATAAAAGTACTTATTTATTCAGATCAAAAAATATCCGCGACATGAGACCAAACACATAAGCCCATATAAAAAACAAACTATTAAACATGAGACCGGAAAAATAAACCCGCACAAATTAATATAAAAAAAATTGTTCGGCACAAAATAGGAAAAAATATTACAAAAGTACTGATTTATTCAGATCAAAAAATACCCACGACATGACGCCTAACACATAAGCCCATATAAAAAACAAACTATTAAACATGAGATCGGAAAAATAAACCCGCACAAAATAAAAAAAAATAAAAAAAACTTAACGCCTCGCATCAATTAATGCCGCGCGTATCATGCTTAACACATATTTACCCAAATCTCATAAAATTATATTAAAAAAAAACCCCAAATAGCAAAAAAAAAAAAAACCAAACAAACCTTTAAACATGAGGCCCAACAAATAAACCCATATAAGAAAAAAACAAAGTATTAAAAATGAGACCGAAAAAATAAACCAGCAAAAAAAAAATTAACGCCCCGCAGCATCGCGCGGGCAATCACGCTTGTTATATATACTAAAGATGGAAAGATACGATGTCGTTTTTGACATCTTTCACATTGGGCTCCATTTGGGCTGCTAGAGAAAAAAAGGCCTGGTCCAGAAAGTGAGAAAAAAAACTACAAAACGAACCCTTGCCTTTTAACTATTTACGATTTTTTTATATAATAAACTTTATTTATCAAATATATAACACATATCTACCGATTCATTCAGATCAAAAAATACCCGCGGAAAGATCTTCGAATTGCGAACAAAACGAGCCCAATATTGCAATTCTGACATATGCACGATTTTATAGAAAATGTTAAAGTTTAACATAAATAACTTTTATCTATTTACGACTTTCTTATATAATAAACTTTATTTATCAAATATATAACACATATCTACCGATTCATTCAGATAAAAAAATACCCGCGAAAATATTGCAATGCTTCTGACATACGTACGCTTTTTATAAAATGTTTGAAGTTTAAAAACTGTTGTTTTGCATAAAGCTGCCCTGCGCAACGAGTAGACATATTTCCACTCAATATTAATTCAAAATAGATTCGCAAAAAATTATGCTTCGCGGCAATGCGCGGGCTATGTAATCAAATCGCACAAAAATAAGCCCTGATGCAACGGTGGATAGTCCAGCTCTTATGCAGAAACCACACTACGCTGAGCAAAAAAAAGTAATGAGAAAAATAACGCACCGCAGCAACGCGCGGGCAATCATGCTTGTTTTTTATTAATCGGCGGCTTTTACACACTGCTACAGTTTTTTTAATATAATTTTATGAGATTTAAGTAAATATGTGTTAACATATTTGCTCACGCGTTGATGCGAGACGTTAAATTTTTTATTTTTTTTTTATTTTGTGCGGGTTTATTTTTCCGGTCTCATGTTTAATAGTTTGTTTTTTTATATGGGCTTATGTGTTAGGCGTCAAGTCGTGGGTATTTTTTTATCTGAATAAATCAGTACTTTTGTAATATTTTTTTCTATTTTGTGCCGAACAATTTTTTTATATTAATTTGTGCGGATTTATTTTTTCGGTCTCATGTTTAATAGTTTTTTTTTATATGGGCTTATGTGTTTGGTCCATGTTGCGGATATTTTTTTATCTAAATAAATAAGTACTTATGTAATTTTGTTTTCTATTTTGTACCGTGATTTTTTTTTTTAAAGTTGTCTAGTTAAAAAAAAAAAGTCAAATGGCCGGCCCAAAGTGGGAGCCCGATGGGCCGGTTACTGTAGCAACTACCTCAAAACACCCCTAAACATAATATATATATATAACGAGTTGGTATTTACCCCGCGCGTTGCGGCGGGAGCTAATTCTTTTTTTGCATTGTGTTAGTTAAGCGTTTATTTTTATTGCAATAATTTTTATGGTTGATGTGGGGCTTTTTTAAAGATTCCTTATGGACTATAGTGGCTATAGGTCGACCGTCATGTTGTTTTAGTTTGGCAGAATAAAGCGGTTACGGAAGATACTGAAGCTATTTGAAACAGGCCAAAGAAGAAGGTTTATCGGACCACAATAAGACAGGCCAAACTAAGCCCAAATTAGTGAGTGGAGTCCATGTGGTGCACCGACCACATGTAGGGGTGAGAAAAAAACCGAAAAATGGAAACCAAAACCGAACCGAACCGAAAATAACCGAACCGAATTCGTCAAAACCGAACCGAACTACTAATTCGGTTCTCGGGTTGGATATGGGTTTGACACTCTGAACCGAAAACCAAATTCATATAAATATATATATTTTTATATATTTATATATATAAATATCATTAACATTGTTATCATAATATAAAAAAACACTTTTTTTGTTAATAATAATTTTTTGTTTATTAAAAATTTATGTAATTATTAATTTTTTTAAATAGTGAAATTCGGGTTATTCGAGTCAACCCGAGAACCGAACCGAATTCGAATTCGGTTTTCGGGTTGACCCAAAAAAATTTAACCGAACTAACCGAATAATCCGATAACCGAACCGATCAACACCCCTAACCACATCACATGCTCCTTAGTATACTTAGTAATAGCAAACATAATTGCCCGCGCGTTGCTGCGGGGCGAGATTTTTTTTGTTATTTTTTTTGTTTTTGTTTTTTTTTTTCAAAGAAAGTTTGTATAAAGGGTATTAACATTTTTAATGTGGTAACTTTTTTAGAAGATGTATCTTGTAGCTATTATTTTTTTCTTTGGTTTTTAATTTTGTGTTTGCCATATTGGTGTAGGGCGTTATTTTTATTAATTTTTTTACTTGAACAGAAAAGCAAAAAGGTAAGGAAAAAAATTCAGTTTCAATATTCTTCACTTGAAAACAATAAAGCCGAAATAAAAGATAGTCAATATGTGAACACTTTATTAACTTCCTTGTTATTATTTACATGTTTACAACCACATACGTATTTATCTAAATGTTTTTTTCGTATTTAATCAACAATAAAGATACTCTAGTAAAATCTATCGTTTTACTTTTGAACAAAGATAGTGAAATCGTATTTGCCTTGGAGGATAATGTGGGCCGCAGGAAGGAATCCATCTAAAATCAAAAAAATGAGCCGGCACTAAATGGGCCGGATTAGGCCCAAAACCAAAACGACACTCCGATTGGTCGTTTTTGTACGATAATTGTATGTTTTATAATTTTGTGTGTATTACTTTTTTTAATTATCTTGCTTCTTGAAGTTACACCAACAACATATCTTTAGGTGTCTTTATATACGGGTCACTGCATCGAACGATCTAAACAACTTTACTTATTAATTAAATCTATGTATCTCATGATAAAAAGACAAATAAGAGTACACGGGTGTGAGTAAAACATATTTTTTTTTATTTAGTAACCTTAAAAGAGCACGTTCCGTTATTTCCCAACAATGAGATCAACATGAGTCGTTATTATAAAGAGGAATAACATGAGTCGTTCTTATATGTACAATATTGTGTATTTATTTAAATAACACAATAATTCGTACTTTTATTTTAAAATTTATAAATAACAACGACATATTTATTAAGAATGATAACATGAGTCATTCTTTCTAAAAATTCATGATAATTATGTTTTCAATCCTGATCTATATTTCAATCTCAAATTGCTAAAGTGAAATTGATATGATGATAAAGATTTGCCAACATCAATTACTAGACTTTACATGAAATACTTAACCATAATATCTCAACTATAACTATCTGTCGTTATAAACTTCGTCGTTATAAACACACATGTCTAGTATAGTATAGTAATGATGTACATAAAATATGTACTACCTAAATTTTTTAAAACATCTGATAAACTCTTTATATAAAAGTAAAATAGAAAATCCATATTTCATTATTTAAGAGATGAGTATGAAACGGGGATTTATGAAGTCAAAAAGCTATGAAACAAGTGGAAAAGTAAAATGTGAAAAAAAAATTATAATTAAGTATAAAATAATAAAGAAAAAGAAAAGAAAATCATTTATCATGGGTTTCAAGTATCTAAGGGTATGTTTGGCGTAATGGGTTGGAGCTGGAGTTGAGGCTTGTGTCGGGGCTGAGGCTTATATTATAAGCCGAAATTAAAATTTGTATTTTTTTAAACTTGTTTGGCAAATGGGCTGGGGTTGGGGTTTATTATTGTAAAATTACTAAAAAGGACATAATTAAATACATTATGGTAAAAATGTAATATATTTTTAAAATGGTAATAAGTAATTTTTTTATTCAAAAGTCCCCGGGTCGTAAATTTTTAAGCACCTCTTTATAATGGTGCATTCGGGGCTTATAGAGGCTTTTCATCAAAAGGCCTACTTGACAAACTGAGCTTATTTATATTAATCCAGTCTTAAATATAGATGTCCGCATATTTTAAAAAGCCCAAGGCCCCATTACGCCGCCAATAAGCTTCAAACAGGGTGAATTTGGCTAAATGGGTGGGGTTGGTGCCAGGAGCTAGGGGCTATGGCTACATTTTATAAAGCCGAAATGAAATTTGTATTTTTTGTAAACGGTTTGGCAAATAGGTGTAGAGGCTAACATAGAAGCAAATAAAACTAATAAAATGACATAATAAATGAGTTTTAATGTATATGTTAGATATATTTGTGATGTTAAAAATGTAATTTATTATGATTCATAAGCCCCGGCTAAAGTTTTTTTATCCCCTTTTATAAAATGTGGTTGGACTTATAGATCTTATGACTTCATAAGCACCGCGTGACAAACGAGGCTTCTTTTATAACCACTTATTTTTAAAAGCCCAACCTCCAATAAGCGCTTTATAAAGCCCCTCTCCAAACACACCCAAAGTCTAATATATTTAATTAGCCCAACTTAAATATTTCCCCGTTGCAAATTACGAGCAAATGAAATTAGCACAATTATCAAATTTTATAAACATTTTTGGTGTATTTAGTAGGGCCCCCATTCATTTATTGCAAGTATTACTTATGCATTAAACATATTTAAATATATATTACATAAGAATGGGTTAAAACTCTGGTCCCTAGCCTACTTATATGGCAATCTTTGCTACCTATCTACTATGCTCGGGTCCATTTAGTACTGCCCACTTAGGTCAGTCCCAATTGACATTTGTTTCTCTCATTAAACAAGATAACTTAAAAAAAGATTCACTAAACGACAGACCAAATACGAAAAAAAATAATTATAAATGTACATTTATTTATTTCATAACCAAAAAATTAGCCTTGACATGAAGCCCAACACGAAAAACCCATATAAAAAAAACAATACAATTAAATTAACCGAGAAAAATGTACCCGCACAAAATAATATTAAAAAAAACAAAAAGTTTGTGCTCGCACAAAAAGGAAAAAAATTACAAAAGTAACAATATTATTTCAGATCAAAAAATACCTCACTACATGACGCCCAACATAAAGCTCATAAAAAACAATATTTAACATAGACCGAAAAAAATCCAACCCGCAAAAACTAAATAAATAATTAGCCCATGTGACTTTTTTTTACTACTTTAACTAGGACAACTTAAAAAAAAAAACCACTCGGCACAAATGAAAAAAAAATTATAAAATAGTACTTACTTAATCATATTCAAAAAATAATCTGCGACATTAGGCGCCACACATAAGCCCATATAAAAAAACAAACTATTAAACATGAAACCGAAAAAATGAACCCGCACAAAATAATATAAAAAAAAACAAAATTTGCTCGGCACAAAATAAATAGGAAAAAAAAATAAAACTAAATAACTGATTTTTATAAAGCAGTAACAAAAAATACTCACGACATGAACTCCCCAACATAATTGGGCTGAGGCTTATATTATAAGCCGAAATTAAAATTTGTATTTTTTTAAACTTGTTTGGCAAATGGGCTGGGGTTGGGGTTTATTATTGTAAAATTACTAAAAAGGACATAATTAAATAAATTTTTGGTATATGTTATATATTTTTAGAGGTATATAAGTAATTTTTGGTTCATAAGTCCCGGGCTAAATTTTTAGCCCCTTTTATGGGGCTGGGGCTTATAGAGGCTTGTGACTTCATAAGCATACGTGACAAACGGAGCTTATTTTATAAGCCGGCTTATTTTAAAAGCCCAAGCCCCAATAAGCCCCAATAAGCATCAAACAGGGTATGTTTGGCGAAATGGGTTGGGGCTGGGGCCGGAGCTGGGGCTAAGGCTTATTTTATAAGCCGAAATTGAAATTTGTATTTTTGTAAACTTGTTTGGCAAATTGGTTGAGGCTTATTATTGCAAAATTACTAGAAATGACATAATTAAATGAGTTTTATGGTATATGTTAGATATTTTTGTGAGTAAATATGTAATTTATGATTCATAAACCCCGGGCTAAAGTTTTTATCCCCTTTTATGGGGTTGGAGCTTATAGAGGCTTATGACTTCATAAGCTCGCGTGACAAACGGAACTTATTTTATAAGCCGACTTATTTTAAAAGCCCAAGCCCCAATAAGCCTTTATAAGCCCCTCTCCAAACACACCCTATGATTATATTTAAGAGCCCAACTTAAATATTTTCCCGTTGCAAATTACGAGCAAATGAAATTAGCACAATTATCAAATTTTATAAACTTTTTGGTGTATTTAGTAGGGCCCATCATTTATTGCAAGTAATACTGCATTAAACATATTATTATAATTTGAATGAGACCTTTACATTTAATATTAAGTTTCTTTTCATAACAAACTCAAAATGACTTTTCATGTACAAATTAAACATGAGAAGATCTCGGTCTTTACATTTGCTTTAGTTATAGATCTTCCTAATATAGAAAACGTTTGGTTCTACATTATCCGAACCAATATTTTTTTTTAAAGTAGAGCTGAATTATGAGTCTACACATTAACATAATAAATACATATAAGTATATAACTAATAAAATGGACACGAGTAGTATGTAATCGAATTAAATTCAGAAAAAGTAAAGTCGATATAAGTAATTTTCAAATATGATAGAGAGCACGAGTGAACACATTAAACAATAGTAAATTATTATAGGATATCAAAAGCAAGTGATATTACAGAATATAATGTAGATGATTGCAAGTTCATCCAAGCCAACAACAACATTTATTTTCCATGCAATAAGCTCGGGGATTGGGATTACAATATTCTTTGCATTCACTGTCCATGTGACAAGACGGGGGAGGGCATATCTCTTGATCATGTAGATTAATTGGTGGTGGATGCAAGCAACCTTTTAAAATGCATGATGATGGATCCTTATCGCTTTTTCCATTAATACCTATTCAATCACAAGTAAATTGGAATGGTTTGGTATTAGTTCTATGTAAATCATATGTTTCATGCATATCTTATTACTATTCAAAACTGAACACATATTGTTTAAATAGTATAAATTAAAAAGAAATATAATTTTACCTGCACAGATGAGTAATGCAGCGAGAATAACAAACTTGATTGAAATGACATTCTCCATTTTTTGCCTCTTAATACACCACCTTTCACGTACATATAAGCATCCTTGATTTGATCTAAATTTATAGCAAGACATAATGTAAAATCATTAATTCTCAAATTTATGACATTAATTATGTGAGAATATTGATTTATCATATAAAGTAATACTAGTATATATTACTATCTTTTATCAATGTCTATTTATTTATATCCGTATCTCTATATTTATAAAAAGATTGATTTTCATTCAATAAATGTAGATATTCATAATTATATAATAACAAGTATAATATATATATCATTCAATAAATGCAAGTAATTATGATTATAAGATATACTAGTTTTAATGCCCGTGCACGCACGGGGTTTAGACATTATGTTTTTTTAAATACGTGTATGATTTTTATTTTTATTTTGTTTTATAAGTTATGTTATAGAGTATTATCGAAATCATATGAAGAGAATAGATTCATATCTTATATATATTATATGAGCTTGAGGATAATTACTAATTTTTTTTCTTTTGATTTACCTGTTAACTAACTCGACATTGTGAGCCGACTAATCTCTACAAAACTACTCTTTTAGGTAGCCCGAAGTCGGCTCATGTGAACCTTCGAGGCCACAAGGGGATTAGTTTTCTCCTCGTTATATTCGAACCATTGACCTCCACTTTGGAAGGCTGGTTATCTTACCGTTGGGTATGCAGTTGATATTGTATATGTTTTATGATTCTAGTTGCATTATTGAGTCAGCTATACTTAAGATTAATGGTCACACTTTGTGTTAAAACATGTAAAAATTTAGCTTCGCAATCGAATTTAAAAGCATCAAGTTGAGTTATCAAAATCGTCAATATTTATAGAATATAGAAAGCTAAAAAACTCAAATAAGTATTATGTTTCGTACATACAATATGTTTTGGTCAAACAAAGATTTACCTATTGTATATCTTTAATACATATACAAATATAAAAAGAGTTTTACCTATTTTTCCGTCAACAACACTTTTTTAAGATATAAAAGTAGCCTAGATTGTTATATATGATTTATAGGCATACATACATGTCAATGGAATAAAGACTTTTTGAGAAATTTAAATGTTAGAATTTTAGTACGTATTAAACAAAAAGAAAAAAAATGCAATTCTTCCAAACACATCAATGAATAGCTAGAAAACCCTTTTTATTAATTTATGATATTTTATGTGCTTCGGTGTTTTTCTATTTGGTTGTACAACATAATTTCAGACCGACAATGAAAAATCCATCAAAAAGTCTTCGGGTAGATTTGGGATGTGATTAGATACTGTTAAATCTTTGTTTGGAAGTAAAAAATTGTTTACGTTTGTAATATTTTAAAATATAAAGTCTACGGGTATAAAGTTTAAGGGGTTATTTGTTTATTTTTTAAAGTTATAATAAAACATGTAAATTTATAAATTTACACTTAACTCCATATAATTTATTTAAAATTAAAAATCACTAAATTTTTATTAATTACCTCCACTTTTTTCAAGTTTTTTTCTTCACAAATTTGACACATATATTTTTATGTGTTTTTTTTCTCGTCATATTTCTCCACCACAAATTTTTAATTTTGACCAAATCGATTTAATTTTGACTTTTTATTGACCAATCAGATCACACGATTTTGCCTACGTGGCAAAATCAAGCGTTCTGATTGGTCTAATTTTTAAATTCATATGATTCAATTTGATGAAAAACTCTGAAATGATGTAATTCTTTTATTATATAAACATACTAGTTTTAATGCCCGTGCACGCACGGGGTTTAGACATTATGTTTTTTTAAATACATGTATGATTTTTATTTTTATTTTGTTTTATAAGTTATGTTATAGAGTATTATCGAAATCATATGAAGAGAATAGATTCATATCTTATATATATTATATGAGCTTGAGGATAATTACTAATTTTTTTTTCTTTTGATTTACCTGTTAACTAACTCGACATTGTGAGCCGACTAATCTCTACAAAACTACTCTTTTAGGTAGCCCGAAGTCGGCTCATGTGAACCTTCGAGGCCACAAGGGGATTAGTTTTCTCCTCGTTATATTCGAACCATTGACCTCCACTTTGGAAGGCTGGTTATCTTACCGTTGGGTATGCAGTTGATATTGTATATGTTTTATGATTCTAGTTGCATTATTGAGTCAGCTATACTTAAGATTAATGGTCACACTTTGTGTTAAAACATGTAAAAATTTAGCTTCGCAATCGAATTTAAAAGCATCAAGTTGAGTTATCAAAATCGTCAATATTTATAGAATATAGAAAGCTAAAAAACTCAAATAAGTATTATGTTTCGTACATACAATATGTTTTGGTCAAACAAAGATTTACCTATTGTATATCTTTAATACATATACAAATATAAAAAGAGTTTTACCCATTTTTCCGTCACCAACACTTTTTTAAGATATAAAAGTAGCCTAGATTGTTATATATGATTTATAGGCATACATACATGTCAATGGAATAAAGACTTTTTGAGAAATTTAAATGTTAGAATTTTAGTACGTATTAAACAAAAAGAAAAAAAATGCAATTCTTCCAAACACATCAATGAATAGCTAGAAAACCCTTTTTATTAATTTATGATATTTTATGTGCTTCGGTGTTTTTCTATTTGGTTGTACAACATAATTTCAGACCGACAATGAAAAATCCATCAAAAAGTCTTCGGGTAGATTTGGGATGTGATTAGATACTGTTAAATCTTTGTTTGGAAGTAAAAAATTGTTTACGTTTGTAATATTTTAAAATATAAAGTCTACGGGTATAAAGTTTAAGGGGTTATTTGTTTATTTTTTAAAGTTATAATAAAACATGTAAATTTATAAATTTACACTTAACTCCATATAATTTATTTAAAATTAAAAATCACTAAATTTTTATTAATTACCTCAACTTTTTTCAAGTTTTTTTCTTCACAAATTTGACACATATATTTTTATGTGTTTTTTTTCTCATCATATTTCCCCACCATAAATTTTTAATTTTGACCAAATCGATTTAATTTTGACTTTTTATTGACCAATCATATCACACGATTTTGCCTACGTGGCAAAATCAAGCGTTCTGATTGGTCTAATTTTTAAATTCATATGATTCAATTTGATGAAAAACTCCGAAATGATGTAATTCTTTTATTATATAAAAGATATGTTAAACTATTTGTGACAGGAAAATGGCAGCTATCCAACATTCCATTCGTGAACACACACCAAACGTTGAGAATGAGAAAACATATGGCGTCTCGGTTATAATCGCATTTTGCGACATGGTGAGTACCGTTCTCCGCATGAACGGGTTCCCGGGTGTCGTGTTGACACCCCAGATACTCTTGGACATCAACTGTGCTGATCTTGCAACCGCTATTGCCTTTGCAACATGTCCAGACCTTGGGTTCCAGACTGTTTCAACTTATCCTTTTGAAATGATCTCAAGGGACCTTTCAACTTGGACAGAGAGAAACTATACCGTCAGCAGAGAAAAACGGTATCGTATTGATGATATCAAGACTTTTACTGACCCTAAGATGATCAAGTCTGAAATATTGACTAACTTTGGTGATGAAGGGAAGAAATATCCCCTGATGGGTGTATTTCTTACCAATGAGTTCAAGAGTCGTGAAGTTGCTGCTGCGGCTGCTGATGGGATGCCTTTTCATCATCAAGGTCACTACAAGAAAAATAGCTTTTAGGGACTACGGTTGTAGTCCCTAAAAGGCCAGATTATAGTCCCAAAAGGTTTTTAGGGACTACATGTAGTCCCTGCTGCTCCGTCCCTATAAGTTGTCGGGACTACAAAATTTAGATGTAGGGACTACCACGTTGAATTGCCACGTAGATTTTTTTGTTGTGACAAAACCTTTAGGGACTACATATAGTCACTACATATTTTGACTATTGTTGACCAGAATTTTTAACGACCTACTTTTAGGGACTACACGTAGTCCCAACATGACCATTTAGCGACTACTTTTTAGGGACCACGAATAGTCCCTAAATGTAGCAGCTCCGAAAAACAGCCCTGCCTGTTCTACGACATTTTCCAGGTTTTTCGACCCAATTTTTCAGATTTTTCCGCAACCAATTTTCCAAAATTTTCAAACACAAACAATAACATTCCATAAAGTTAAAGGATTACAAGTAGTTTAATGACATAAACATAATTTGTTTAAACGACAAAGTTCAACGACAAGATTCAACTAGCCAACCTAAACAAGTAAAACCCGACCTACTCATCTTCGGGGTCGGCAACATCTTCATGAGCATCACCTTCATCATTAGCATCATCCATAACTGGTTAGGGTCGAGAGGAAAGAGCAATGGTAGGTGGATGTTTTTATTCGCTAATTGGGAATATATATCATTAATTTGTTGGTTATGCGCCTCCACAAACCTCGTTGATGCAGCTTGGGATGCCGATGGTGAGGGCGGGGTAGGAGCATAAGGAAGAAGACGAAGCACTATTCGGCAGCTTCTTACCCCATCCCGGAGTAAACCTTCGGCTTGTTCCCAAGACTTTGTCCATAATATCATCATCGGTCATCCGCACCTCTAGACCTTCTTGACTTGCTCTCAGCTTTAGCATATGGTTTTGTAAAGTCACAAAACACATAAATTAAAGTAAAAAAACGGCTAAAATGAGTCAAAATGGGTGAAATTACTCAAATAAGCAACAAGGTTATATTAATACATGTTTGGGTTAAAATGGGTGAAACGGGTGTCATATAAATAACAAAGTTACTTATTAGCCCAAAAGTGTACGGATAAGTAAGTTGGTCATTTATATTGCACCCCGTTTATATTACCTTCTTTGAGGAGATTGCTGTTGTCACTCGAAGGTGAGGATCCCGTGACACGACAGACATTACTTTTTGATTAACTGAAATCTATCCCAATTTCCAATTAAGCGTGCTTGATATGTACTGAATAATGTAAAGCGCGTGATCTTTTCCAACTTGTTCAAAGTAAATCAAACCACCTAATTTTGAGAATGAATCATCCCTAAAGAAGTCCATCAAAGACAGAAAAAGTGTATAAATGTTAAATGTTTATTTTCGCTTAAGTATAAGATTTCATGTCTACACCAACCTATTCCGTAACAGCACCAAAAATCTATAGAGTGGGATACCGATTTATGGTATCCAGTAGATTTTGACATTACGGGGCCTAGCGGCAACATGTATTTCATAAGTCATGGTTCTTTTCCTCTTTGAATGCTTAGGACACCGTTAGTTAATGCTCGTTCATAATAATCTGCATATGCCATTTCTTTCATCCATCTAAACAAATTCCTAGAGACCTATAAAAAAAACAATTACAAATTCACTAATAAACTATATGTAACTATGAAAAATATAATATATTATCGGTATACCTTCAGCATGTTATAAGTGGTACATGATTCTTCATTCTCCGTCTGTAAGGTTGTTGTTAGTCATTTTGGTTCGGACCTGATAAGACCAACCGCCAGTTCATTACATTTATCACATTGATAAACTAATGATCATATACTATGCATACCAGAACTAGCCAACGAATGTTCCTCACTTCCGCTTGTAGCATAACTGTGTGAAGAGTTTACGATTTTCATGAAGAATGTACCAATTTCCTGAAAAAGCATTTTTTAAAGCAATAATGTATGTATAGCGCCCCAATGCTTAAGGTACCAACCCATACCTTGTAGAGAGGATCTCGAGTAACTTCATACCGCCATTGAGCTCCAGCTACAATTGGAATATGCATGTTGGCATGAAACCAGATAACTCATCGGCCTACAAGAAAAACTTTTTTCTGAAGTTACAAACAATATACTCATACTATTCTAAAAGAATCCTACATATGTGTAAATTAATTTTATAGCCAACAATACGAGAAAACAACGCTTATCAAAGAGATGAGCCAACAATAATTGATTTGCATCACCCTAGTAACAAAATGAATATGTTTTTATTTGATTAATGACGACATGGCCTTTTGCAGAAGGATAGAGATCCTCTCATGTTCAATTGAGTGTTTGTGAGTGAAGAGAATAAATAAATAATGTATTGTGGGGGCCATAATTTTATAAAATGATAAACTTTCACTCACAAACACTTAACTTTACCCTCTCATGTTCAAATTGAACATGAGTGGATCTCTATCCTTTGCAGAAATATAAGCAAACCACATAGCAATAATTTTAACATACTTTTATGGTGTATAGACGATACATGACATCATTCATTCCACCCTTTTCTTCATTTAAAGATTTCAATGTCTCTCAATAGTGTACTTACGGCAGGTGGTGGTGGTGGGCAGCAGCAACGACGGTGGTGGGTAGGAGTGGCGGTGGTGGGTACTACACAAACACAAACAAAATTAACAAAAAACACTTACATTTCATTTGTTACCCTAACAAACATAAACAAAATTTATAATCAAAAACCAAAACCAAAGCACAATTTACCGGCAGCGACGGCAGCAGAAACGCCGACGAAGGCATCAATGGGTGGTGGTGGGTGACAGGAGCAGCAGACGGTGGTGGTGGGCGATGGCAACAACAGATCTTGGTGGTAATGAGTTAAGTGTGGATTTGGTAATAAGATGAGTTGAATTTGGTAATGAGTGAAGTTTGGTGGTAACGAGTAAATGAGATGAGAGAATTACAGATCTGCTTTTTGCTTTTTTGGTACCAAACGTGTGACTACATCATGACCTATCGCGACTACATATGGTCACTATAGGTATAGTCAAAGTCAACCGAAGCTTGGCGGGATTTTTAACTTTTCGTGAAATATTAGAGCGAAAATAATAGTGACTACATCGTGACTTATAGGGACTACATGTAGTCACTATAAGTTTTTTCCAATTTTTTTGAAGGTCTTAATCTTTTATATAATAAAATAATTACATCATTTCAGATTTTTCTATGAGATTGAATCTTATGAATTAAAAAATTAGACCAATCAGAATGCTTAATTTTGCCACGTATGCAAAATCGTGCGATTTGATTAGTTAATAAGAAGTCAAAATTGATTTTCAATTGGTCAAAATTAAAAAAATTCGTGTACAATGGAAAAGCCTACCAAAAAATATATGTGTCAAAAATATAAAGAAGAAAACTTTAAAAATGCCGGTGTGATTTTATAAACTTGAAAAGGCAAACTTGGAGGGTCAATTATGTAACTTTCGTGCTAAAATTATAACTAACGGAAGAAAGAGCCCAACACAAAATCACCCACCTCAACCTCATCTCCCACCCTAACTATCGGCTGTTGCATTAGCGCACCATTCGAAATATCGGCAGTTGCATCCCTTAATATGACATATTAAAAATTGAAACCTTAATCACAATCCTCTTCTTTTTTGGGTTAATCAAAGGTATGTTTTTAATTAAAAATTCAATTTATATCAGCAACTAACGTATAACAGATTTAGGTTTTTTTTTTGACAATTGAGTTGTGGGTTTATGTTTTTGTGCTTAGATTGATGATTTAGGTGTGTTGGATTGCAAGTAGTAGTAAAGAATTGTTTTTCTTTTTTGATTCTTTGTGAACGATTGAACTTGATTCTCATTGACATGATGACAATCTGTTCGTATTAATTCTAGCTGCTACAATATACTTTATTTTGCAATGGAGGAATTAGAGGGTTTTTAAGAATGTTTAAAGGAATGGACATACTTATAAAAGCCATATTGTCTCGGCCATAATAAAATTATTTTTGTTGTGATAGTTTTTTTTTAATAGTTAGTTATTATACTATCGTATTAATACAACTACTTATAAGTCCTGTGTACGTACGGGGTTTATAGACGAATCTTAATCCATTTTGAAGGTTGTTTGTTATAAAGTATGTATATTTTTTGTGGCTTTTATTGTTGATTTAGTTAGTTAACATGGGTTTTCAATATTTAAGCGTAAAGATCGCTTCTTGATGCAGAAAGTATCAAATCTTGATCGATTTTGATGGTCTTTTTATGCAGAAAGTATCAAATCTTGATCGATTTTGATGGTCCTTTTTATAGGTTTGCTTGGTAATACGATGGTTGACATTTATGGGTCATTTGCTAGAAAACAATAAAGGATTGATGGCGGAACAATATGATTATGATGTGATTGTACTATGTGTGACAAGCATCAATTGTGGTCAAGACACATGAATCTCTGAAGGATGAGATCAAGACTTTTGATAGTTATAAGCTTTTTGAAATATGATATCCGGTGTCTCTATGTATCTACCCTCTTTCTTAGCAACAGATTTAGGCTCAGATTTACAAATTCGATACCGCCAACTCTAGCTCTAGCTGCTTCCATAGAGGGCTTCGATAATCCAAGAGTTCAGGTTAGTAGTTATATTTTCACACATGTTGGTCTCATGTGAATTATAAACATGTGTGGAGATGATAAAACTTACATATAAATGAAAATTCGTTTTTGTCTTTTGATATCAAGTGTCCAATAGAACTTACATATAAATGAAAATTCGTTATTGTCTTTTGATATCAAGTGTCCAATTGGATATGTTTTGTATGCTTTTATAAGCAAAGTCAAAAAGGAGAAGGGGAAAACGCATGGGAGCTGGAGCTTGTAGGAAGGGATATAGTGAATAAATGCAAAGGGTTACCTCAGGCAGTGAAGACTTTAGGTAGCTTAATGTCGACAAAAAAAAGGTGAATGTGTGGCGGCTCGTAAACGACAAGTTCATGTTGGAGATGCAAGACAATGGCATCTTAACTGCTTTGAGGTTAAGCTACGATGACTTGCCTCCACATATGAAGATATGTTTCGCTTATTGCTGTGTATTTTCAAAAGGAGAGGAAATGAGTAAGGATTCATTAATCGACTTGTGGATGGCAAATAGATTCATTCCATCTCAAGGAGATGTGAGCTTGTATGTGCTTGGTGAGGAAATTTTTAGTTGTTTGGTCCGGAGGTCGTTTTTGCAAGATGTCTTCGAGAAGGATATATACACAGGTGAGATATGCAAAATGCATGATTTAATGTATGATCTTGCGCAATATGAAATGAGACATGATTGTGCGGTTATTGTTGGGATTTAAATACCTAGGTAACTAGTTTAGCCACGAGTACGCAGCGGATAGGACCTAGTAATAGCATATGGTTAACACAAAATAAAAGGTAAATAGAAACGCGTACCTTTTGTTAATTTGATCAAGAAAACGAAACAAGCAATTAAAATAATTGCCTCTACGGTTGCTCACACAGTCACGTCAACCGAACACGTTAAGCTATGCTAGGCTTAACTTCACTAACGTACAACCTTTGTATCAATTCCGATTACCACGCAAACCCTTGACTTAGTAACCGAATAAACAAGAACCGAATTAGACAAGAACCGAATTAGGATTTGTAACCCTAATCAAACCGAAAATTCCTTGTACCGAAATTCAACAACCCGAAACCCTTTGGGGTTTTATTATCTTCGAACAGGAAACAAACAAAACACCTTGTTTATAATTCTAGCTTGTCGTGTTTCGACCCACAATCACCACATGCATACACTTGTTATGTCGAGCTAGGAAGAAAACAAGTGAGGGTCGATTATACCTTGAAGCTAAATCGAATACGGTGGAAAACTAGAATCGAAAACCACACAAACACTTGATAGTTTTCTGTTGCGATTGGCTGGAACAAAGAACAAAGAAAACGAATGTTGTTGAAGGTTTTAATCATATGTCGTGCCCTCTAAATACCTAGGGTGAAGAGTATTTATACCCATTAAACCTTAGTATAGATCAACTAGGAAAACAAGTCCTAGTTATATCACAACACTTCCTTTTCTTTGCACTCTTTATCCAAGCCGAACAAACACCCCCTCTTGATCCTCATTAGGAAAACCGGCCACCCTTGGGTTCGAGTGATGTTCATTTATAGTCCTTGTGAATTATATAAAACGTGAAGTATAAAACGTGTTCTTCGTGTATTAACGTGTGTGCCCCCAATAGGCTCACATACTCGTAATGTATTCGTGTCATTCGACTACCATAATCCAACAGCTCCCACTTGGGAGTCGGAGTAGCACCTAACACTTATACCTATAATTGGCAAAGTCTAGCAACCCACACAATTATTTTTTCATTAGGAGTATTATGAGATAAGAGTTTCAAAAACAATCTCAGTTATTAATGGTTATAAATTTCTTGCTTTATAATCATCCCTTTGTTACAGATACCGTTAAACCATGGATATGGATCCTAAGTCATTCCATATAGTTTAACATTATGTTTCTCGTT